>SGPM01000128.1:0-28428 GCA_004802725.1 Antrodiella citrinella | reverse complement strand
CTCANNTNTNNNGTATGCAATTTCAAAAATGAGATTGACGACCNACCCACTAATTCTAATACACCAGGCCACTTCCTCCGTCACTTCTTCTTCAACGCAGCGAACCGCGCTGCAAGCGCTTCGAAAGAATCCACCGGCGGTGCTGCAGCATCCCCNTTCTCCTTCGCGGGAACGTCATCATCGGGTTCTGTTGGTGGCACNTCCGGGAGCTTTGGCGTACGCATACCTGCACTCCTGGCTTCCGCCGATATAGTATCAAGGTCGACGGGTAGCGTGACCGTAGGTTTCTCGGATTCCTAGTGGATGNGTTNNGTTCGCGTTCAGTTCAGTCAGTCGGATGTGAGAGGAAAAGAGAGGAAGGGAAGAGATAGCAACCTTAGCTCCGCCGTCACCTGTGTTATCAGCGTCGTCTTCCTCCTTGGCATCTGGATCGTTCCATGGGACCCCATAACCCTTAGCGATCTCCTTCAAGTATGCATTGACAAGTTCGTCAGAAGGCGTCTCCACAACCAGCTTGTTTGAAACCTTCGTATGTGGATGTGGAGTGTGCAGGTTAGGACTCAAATCGATTGACACGCGTGAAGTGACATGGAATGCATACCCTTGTAGGTACACAGTTGTCCCGGTTCTCCATCACGCTCGTCGCGAACTCGCGACCGAATTTGTGCATAAGAAGTTCGCGGAGTACATGGAGTTCTGGACCAACGTGAGCGAACCGCATAAGACGGCGATGCAATAGCAACAATTCAAATACCTTTCAACTCTGTACGAGGCGCAGCAAACACGATACTTGTAATACCCTCCGCCACACCAGGGTCCGGTTCACGCGCACTGCAACATCAAGGAGCACCGTGAGTGAGAAGCGTGGACGGTGAAGAAGAAGGAAGCTGTGCTCACTTCTGATCCAGGAGCGCGAACCTTGAGATCAACAATTCGCAATACAGTTCCAGCAGCTCCAACAGTTCAACATATATGTCCTCATTGATGACTGCGGCGTAGGTTTCAGCAGCGTCCTTCAGCTAGACGCATCGATGAGGCGCAGCAGGTAGGACGGGACTCACTGTTCTCGACTTTGATCCTAGCAGTCTCCAACTTCCCCTTCTCTAACAGCAAAGCGATATCTCGGCGGGACGCTTTCGCCTGAGCGTGTTTCTTCTCTTGCAGGGTTCTCAACCGCTGCACGCCGAGCCTGAGACGGAGCCGACATCAGGACCGTTTGTTGGTAGCTGGAGACTGGGGAATGGGGAATGATCTCGTACCGTAGTTGTACCTGTGCAATCACGTCGGTCAATATACTCTGGATACCGAAAAAGAGTAATGGACGGCACACCCACCTACCTTTGCTTTCGCGGAATTCCAGGGTACCATGATGGCGGTAGTGAACAGAGAGTGGTCCGTTTGGTTCCGTGTTGCAGAGATCATCTGTGACTGATCGATTCCGGCGAACGCCGCGCACCCCTGGATCCGATCGTGCTCGATCAAAACGGTTGAACTTTATATTATTGCCACTTCTCCTTCTGGACCTTCTCGTCGTCCTTGCTCCTCCTTGCTGCTGTTATCCACCGACATGTAAACCTCTGATGGTCAAAGTCTAGAGGAGGCTCGAGCCCGTTTCTACCGGCGACGAAAGAGTATCTCTCATTCCTTCCGAGTCAGGGAGCCCATGCCTTCACCCTCAAAGATAACCCAGCGCAACACTGCGTAACTGCGTAACATCAATCATTCATCAGACTGCTATAGCTATAATTGTACTGACCGTCGGCCACAAGACGAGGCTGTGCGGCGTGGACGTCTTTAATCACTATACTGACCAGTGACCCTTCGGTCGACCAACCACAGCGTCTTCTGTGAGTTGCACCGCAGCTCAACGATGTGGCGAGCCCAAGATCGCGGCGAGCGTCGGACTCGGGGAGATTCAAGGTAGTTGCTCATGTGAATTCATAAATTGCGGACAACACTTTCTGTCACTGTCACTGTCAGGCCTCATGGCAACTTGAATCCAAGCTCGGACCTTCGTCGTATCCTCGTGAGACCACATCGCGACGCTGTCTGTGTCCCCATGGAGAGCAACTGACATGTACAACTGTCCGAAGGCTTCTGCGCACAACGTAAGTTTGTATTGACACGCAGTAATGACCTGTAATAATGAACTTTCGGCTATGCCAATTGGAGATGCTGTAGTCATCTTTTTGGTTTGGCTAAGGTGGTAGAAATTTGTCTTTCGTAGCCTCGTTGAACATGTACCGTCATTCGGCATGGGTGGCTTGCATATTCGTTTAAAGATGATGATCAGAGTATGATGTGGCAGCAACGATGGTGCATATGCATGAAGTGGCTTGGAATCGAACAAGCATTTGGCCTAAGCGCTAAGCATTCGGCGAACAATGGCACTGTGCCATTGTTGAGAACAAGCAAAGAGGAGATGGGTAAAGTTGGCTTGAATCGGACAGCGTGGGGTCCTAGAACGTTCGCAGCTGAGAGCGAGCAGTTCGAGAGATCGCGAAAGCGGCTGAGGCACAATCTTCATATGTACCGTCGTGTCTCTCTCCGTCCGACCTCCTCCCCATGGCTTTCCCTTGAAATCAGCTTCCGCTCTCCTGCTCTCTCGTCTCACATTCGCTTGCTCGTACTTTATTTTCACGGGATCACAATGAGGTCTTGCGCCTCGGCCATCGCCAAACGGCAGCTGCCCCGTCTCGCAATAGACGCTACTCCATACAGTTTCCAGCACACGGTCTCGCCCTCGTCCACTATATCAAGCTCATCTGCACAGGCCAGCGGCAGAACCTCAGTAGATACTCCTTACAGCGCTGGAATATTTCAGGTCTTGTGCTTGTACGACTTCGAGGCGACCGATCACGATCAGCTTTCTTTCAGGAGGAATGAGGTATTGGATATTGTGCAGCAGGAGAATTCGGTGCGCCCCCATCTCTCAGATCGTCCCCCCGTCCCCTGCCCTCTAAATACTTTACATCTTTTAGGGCTGGTGGGCTGCTCTTCGTCAATGCGATGGCTCAGTCGGATGGATACCTAGCGCATATGTAGATCCAATTTCTGAGCAAACTGCTGAACGTCTCCGTACACGCGGCCACAAGATCCACATCCAGGTCAACACAGAGCGTCTCAACCCTCCAATCCCAGATGAGCGTAGCCCTTTCGGGATGGGATCGCCAGGTGATGGAATTCGGGGGTATGAATGGATGCCATTGGCAGATACAATGAAGGTGAGCTGTGTTCCAAAACTCTATGCAGTGTGATCCGCCTTTCTAAGCCCCCGCTGTGGCATACAGAATTTGACGCACGCAGTGTCCCCGCTACGATTCCCCAACGACGTCTTGACTTCAGCGGTGGACAGCCCGCTCATTGTAACAGACGATGAGAGACACTACGCGTACGGACAAGTGCTTACTATCCCAGATACTGCAAAGATTAGAGCCGCTTGTCCCCCTTCTCCCTCGACGCCCATGCCGGTACCGCCTCTTCGGATTTCATTAAATAACGGACCTAGACCAGCACCCATTCGTTCCTCACTTTCTCAATTCCCCCAATCTCCTACACCTACTAAATCACCCGCTACTGTTATCTTCGCTCGCCAATTCCGTCGACGACCTGTTCTCATCGAGGACAGTACATCTCTCAGTCGACTCTCTACTCTCTTCGAATCGTTGGACGTCGCCGAAGTAGACTTCCTTGCGAACAGTCCCGTCGTTACGGAGTCTATCGACGCGTATTCCCGCGTCGCACGAGCCAGTGTGGATAAAGTCAAGCAGATCACCGGGGACGATGACGCGCAGGCGTTGTATAACGCCAAAGTCGCTCAAATCGCCTTACCCTGGTTTCTCAAGCCCGAGCATGGAGAGGGTGACATTAAAGTAGAATACGATGGGACGGTCTCATATGGGACGTTACCAGCCCTTGTGGAGAGATTGACCGTGGAACATTTCTGTGAGTTTTTTCATGACTGCGCGTCATTTTCGGAGACATCTCATCCCGATATGTTCTCACAGCTCTTGCACAAGAGAAAGAATACCGGCATGCCTTTTTGATGACGTTTCCTACGTTTTGCTCGGCGGATAATTTATTTGAGTTGCTTCTATCACGATATAACATAAGCCCTCCACCAGGTCTAGAGGAGGACGAGACCGATATTTGGAGGCAGAAGAAGCAGCGCACGAGTCAACGGCGTGTGTTTGCTACATTTGTGGCATGGCTGCAACGACATAGACTGGTCGAGGATACACCTCCAGTAGCGCAGAGGCTGCAGGAGTTTTTGGAGTCTATTACTGGGCCAACGGGGAACAAGGTTATGGCGAAGCAGGTTATGAAGGTTTTGGAGCGGATAGTGAGTCTTCATCATCGTTTGTCGTAATGATACATATCTCACCCCCCTGGTAGACGTTTGCATCCTCACCAGGTGTTCAATTGGAACCGTTACCCAGCTCCAATAACCGGAAGCGGAAAAGCGCTCGAGAAGAATTGCTCAAGATGGACGCGACCCTTATAGCAGAACACCTCTGTCTGTATGAGCGTAAGCTGTACGACAGGATTCGCTCGCAGGACTGTCTTGAGTACACAGAGCGGCAGCAAGGTTCTGCGGTGGAGAACTTGGTCTCGTTCTGCAGCACCCACGATCGGCTGGCGAACTGGGTCAAGACATCCATCTTAGGCACGGAGAACATGGGCAAGAGGGCGAGCATAATAGATCTTTGGATCAAGGTTGCAGAGGTAAGCATCTTCTCATGCCGTTGACCACCAGGATGACTCATCCATATCTATCTTACAGAAATGCCGAGCTGTCAATGCTCTTTCGTCATTGAGCGCGATTGTCGCCGCGCTGACGAGTACCGCCATTACACGACTGCATATGACGTGGGCACATGTCGAACGTGAAGCCCGTCTTGTCCCACTGGCTACTTTCAACGACCCTCAGAACGGGTTCCGCTTCCCCAGCTATCGAGCACTGCAGTCAGAGACGGACAACCCATGCGTTCCTTTTATTGGGATGTACCTCACGGACCTCTTGCACGTCCACGAACATTTCCCTGATAACATCGTTGATGAGGAGAAGCCACGGCCAGACTTGATCAACTTTACAAAGCGGCAGCGGCTTAGTGAGGTTTTGGACAACATACTCCGACATCAGGAGAACGAGTACTCTTTCAGTGGGATGGAGGATCTCAATCTGTACGCTTTCATCGAATCTCATCTACAACAAGCTGCGGAAGTGGACCAAGCCGCCATCTGGAAGATGAGTCAGGAGATCCACCGGAACGAACTTATACAAGCAGATATCCGGAGAGGGTTGGAGGCGGCAGGTTTCTAATTCTAGATGAGAGCTCTTATTTTTATTCTTCGCTTTGGAGAGGTGCTTCGAGAGCAGCTCGTTGACATCTGATCAACACACATTCTTTGGCTCTCCACCTTCGGTTTCTCTGCTTCCCTCGGACTTGCGGTGTTGGACACCTGTATTTCTTGCTCCCCATCTATCATTCATAGCTATTCTTATCATGTATACTCACATATATCGCCACCCTGTCTCACACGCATATTGTCTGGATCCGGAGTCGTACTTCTGTAAATAAGGGATGTACGTAGAACGGGGGAAATGATACACTTTACACAAAATGGCCAGCCGGAAGGAGAAAAACGGAAGTGCTAGGAGTGCCAGGAGAAGCCAGAATGCTGCTCACAGAACGTCACGCGGCAACCAACGCAGAGCATCGAACTGGATGAGGGCGAGACTCTTAACAGTTACAGCCCTCATTTCCTGCCTGTGTATTCGCCTGCTTGTTGAGATCGACTCCACCGGTCCTGGCCGCTGCACCAGGGCGGGCAGCTCCGCTCCTCGCCGATGGTGGGGCAGTGAGGGGCAGCTTCTTCGCTACAATGCCGCCACAGAACGTCAACTCTGTGAAACATTATATGCTCGTAAATGTTGCTCACCAATGGCCGTGAAAATCTCAGCAACACCTTCGCCCGACTTGGCACTGGTCTCGCCCCACATCAGGCCCTCTTCGTCCGCATATTTCTTCGCCTCCTCCTCCGTGACTTGTCGTCGCGCAGACAAATCTGACTTGTTACCACACAGCGCGATGACAATCGAAGGATCGGCTTGACGTTGCAACTCTCGTATCCATGATCGTGCTTTCTCCAGAGAAGCGGTTTGCGTGATGTCATAAACAACAACGGCACAGTTGGCGTTGCGATAGTACATTGGGGCCTATAGACGGGATGGGTTGAGTAGGATTCAAGAAAACCTTGTTTTGTCATCAGGGACATACCAAAGACTGGCGAAGAATGATTGTGAGTCTAACATTTTATACTGCGAATGCCAGTACGTACCTTGTATCGTTCTTGTCCAGCAGTATCCCTGGAAGAAGATATAAGACATATTCAAGACGCATCCTAGTGCACCTACCAGATCTCAAATTTCACAGTCGTGCCATCTTCCAGAGAAACAGTTTGCGTCAGGAAGGCAGCTAGATATCCCGGTCAGCGGGTTTCTCTCGCTCGGGGAGGAAAGATATGAAGCACACCTCCTATGGTACTCTCCCGATAATCATCGAATTGATCCTTCACGAACCGCAGGACCAGACTACGACAACTCTGTCAATTTCCACTATAACGTGGCGATTGCGGAGGGCCCTACCTTGACTTTCCGACAGCGGATTCACCTGGGTCGTGTGAGACAAGGTTCGAAGGTCAATGTATTCCTTTGCTCACCGAGAAGGACCAGCTTGAATTGGAATTGCTTGGACATTGTCGTCGGCAGATGGAGGGAAAGGTGAGGAAGAGATGTGCCTGCTGTACCGCTCGACGCAGCCTCAGCGATGTGGCCCTATTTGGACTCCATTATTGCACGTGTCGTATTCCCACGCTCCGACGAAATTTCACTGCCAACAACTCGGGTTTTGACCTTTGCTCTTGCTTTGCTCTCCGTTTTTCATTCTCGTCGATCACTCTCGCTGCCCACCGCTAAGTTGAGCGTGCACCTCCACAGGCTGTATTGCGCTTGTATCACAACGTCGCCCCTTTCTCCGAATCAGCATTGGTCTTAAGCAAAGTCAAGTCGTTCAGTGAACGAGCGTCCCGTGCAACATGAACCGACACCATCCATACGGAGGCGGATACGACGGTGGCGGCAGAAGGGGAGGCCCCCCAGGTGGCTTTGGCCCCGATAGATCACATCGCTTCAACGACAGAGGTGGTCCCTCTCGAGGTAGAGGCTTCGGTCGCGGTCGTGGCGGCCAGCACCAGTATAACGGTGGTGGAGCCGGATACGACAACGGCCCCGTTGCATATGATCAAGGCCCACCCCAGGGAGACATGGGGGGCTACAATGGCTACGAATCAGGTCCCCAGCAAGACAATTATTACCAGAGCCAAAATGGTAACTTCAGCGGAGGGATGCCCAACTATAGCTCGTCAGATGCTGCTGGCGGTTACGATCAGGGTTATGGAACCTATGAAGGTGCGCTTGAAGTCATGCTGTAATTGAAGTGACCGTCAGAGTTCAGACCATTGAGCACGAAGTGGACACTTGTTCTCCATGTGAAACCTCAATTTGAGACCCGGTCGGCGAGCAGTCAAGTGTGAGCCCAGTCTGTGGACTTCTCCGTTGCTCGATGGCCGTTTCGCACAATTTGAAGACCAGCACAGTAATGAGAAGCATATACCCTCATCTTCTCTGGTGCGGTATGTCTGGGGTCCAAATTCTCTAAGCGGTGCAGTCATTGTCGTTGTTTTATGAGAGCCTCACTTCGCGTTTATGCGTGCTTACTTGGTCTTCATTCTGTCTCCGTCGTTTTGTGATGAGTTGCTTACATGTGTCAATTCCTTCTGTCAGACGGTCAAGGGTCCTACGATCAAGAAGGATACGGTCGAGGTCAAAAAAGGGCTCCTGTTCCGCGGCGTGAAAGGGAAGATAAAGTACACGACTCGATCATTGAAGAGCGAATTCAACGGGAGAAACCTTGTCGTACATTGTTTATCCGCAATATCAAGGCGAGTGTCACTTTTGAAACATGAGAGGATAACCCGCGGCTACTATGTCTCGTTTGGACCCTGCAAAACACGCTGAGCTGATGCATATATATATAACCCCACAGTATGAAACCAACAGCGATGATGTACGCCGGCTATTCGAGGAGCATGGCGAGATCAGGACATTCTTCGATCTCATTGCCAATCGAGGAATGGTCTTCGTGACCTACGTGAGTGCTGCGCTATTCAAATAAAGGCTCTTTGAATCAAACTCTTTGTCAGTTCGATCTCCGTGCCGCAGAAAGGGCCAGAGAACGGCTACAGGGATCTGAAATTAGCGGCAGGCCTGTGCGTAGAAATTGAAAATTTACCTTCCTTAGAATTACTCGTTCACATTTATGACAGATTGATGTGCACTACTCGCTGCCTCGAGACGATCGCGGAGGTGACAAAGAGAAAGCTCAAGTAAGCGGCTGAGATTTACGCCACGATTAGAAACTCATTGCGGCGCCACACTAGCAACTACAGGGCACGTTGTTGGTCACCCTGAGAGACTCGTCTTCGAACCAACCGATCGATGACGGTGAAGTCCGTCGTAAGTTCCAACAATTTGGCGACGTCAAGTCAGTGCGACCAGCAGGCGAAAGAAACGAGTACGTGTCATTTGCAATTATGATGATGCGACGAAACTCAAATATTTCAACAGTCAACGCCTAGTCGAGTTCTTCGATACTCGTGTAAGTTCTCCCATTTTCGACGATGTATAAAGTCACTCAATGACCCTCTGTACAGGCTTCAGATGAAGCTCACGATCGTCTGCGACACCAAGGACTGCAAGATGGTGTCATGGAAATTATATACGCTGCAGACAATGGTGGACATCACCATCATGGGTACGGACGAACAGTTGATGTCTCATTACGTTGGCTCATGCAGCACACAGGTTCCATTCCGACAGAGGAGGCTTCGGACATGGTTCTCGGGATTTTGACGACTTTGTTCCTCGCGGTCGCGGCCGTGGTCGTGGCAGGGGTCGCGGCCGCGGTGGATGGGGCGGCAGCGGCGGAGGTAGTGACGCAGGTGGGGATGATTGGTCAGACCACAGAGGTGGAGGAGGTGGCGGCGGTAGGGGCGGTGGTGGTCGAGGAGGCGGTGGAGGATGGGGTCGTGACCGGGATCGCGAACGTTCTTTCGAGGACGAGTATGGCAGAGATGTGCGCGCAGGCTACGAAGACCGATATGACAACAGAGGAGGTGGGGGAGGATATGGTGGACCACCCCTCGGTGGCCCCTCTGGCTATAATGCCGGACCTCCGCCTCCAATGTCTGGATACGAACAGTCGGCACCTATACCGCCTAATATTGCAGTAGGTCATGTCTGTGCTTGTTTGCTTGCTCAATTCTGATTCCTTCCCTTTGTAGCCTCCCGACGAACGCCTCGAGCAAGCCAAGAAGGTGCAACAGGTATGTCCTTCCGGCTCATTCATTTTCTAGAAGTATTAATTTGCGAAGCTACTGGCTGCTCTGAAACAACCTGGCGCGCCTGCTCCTTCTGGGGCAGCACCTCCACCACCAATGCAACCTACGCCAGCTCCAAACGCCAACTCTTACTATCCTCCACCGCCGCTCCCAGGCATGCGTCCGCCCTTCCCAGCGAACGTACCGCCTCCTGCCGGAGGTGGATACCCGCCTATGCCAGCGCCCGGCGGCGCTGGGACGCCTCCAGTAGGTGCTTTCTCTGGCCTCCCTGCGAATGTCCTTGCCCTCCTGCAACAGGGCGGACCGCCACAGCAGTCAACGCCCCCACCGCAGATGTCGAGCGCGGTGCCGACTTACAACATGCCGCCCCAGATGTCTGCGCCTCTCCCGCCTGTCCCTGGTATCACTTCGTCGATGCCTGGCATACATAATGGAGGGTATGGTGACCTTATGGCGTATCTTCAAGTGAGTTTGATCTTCCTTTCTTTTCGTGTAAGAAAACTGCTGATACGACGTGTTCAGCAACAAAAACGTCCTCAGTAATCTTGACGGACCACCCTTTCCATTATTTTTGATTTATGAAAGCTGTTCCAGGACTGTTTCATTTCTCTGCGTAAACACGTTTGCTTCTCTGAGTCTTATAAATAATCTGTATGTGATGTGCTGTGTACATTGAAGGTCTTTCTGGTCCCAAGTCCGTTGTTATACCTATGCATATGCTTCATCCAGTAGTTGGAGTACGTCGTAGTTCGTACATCGCTGTTGGGTTTTGTTATATATAGGTTCTTCTGCTTTGAACTCAAGCACCCAAGTTTCGAAGTTCATAAGACCACAAGATACGCAATCTTTTCTCGCGAAGTTTATGAGATTGATTGGATTCAACATGATCGAGGGGGAGAAGAAATGCTACACAGATGATGAAGGAATGATAGGGTATCGCGAAATGTATTACGGGAAATGCAGCGAACAGAACTGAGAATGCGACCTAAGGGAATAGGTGTAAGCGAAGCTGAAATCGATCGAAGTGAAGACGTGCTTACAAGTGATTAGACGTCTCCGCCCGCAGAGACAGTAGTTGCGGTCAAATGGCGAGTCCTCGTCCGAGTGCGCGACCTCTCTTTGCTCCTAGTGGACGTCGCCTCCGCCATCTTCTCCAACCCCTGCGACCCTTTGGCAGTGCGAAGATCAAGGTAGCTCCCATCAAATTGATCGTCCGTTTGAGAGGAGAAAATTGCGTATGGAGAGCTTTGTCGCGAATTTGAGCCGGATGGAAGCCCCTCAACAGTAGGAAGACACGAGGTCTCGTCCTCGACACGTTTGATCAGATCGTTGAGCGTCGTCGCAGAGATGCTGGTCTCTCCCGGAGCCATACTGTTCATAGTAGGATGCCTGGACCTCAAAACAGGGCTCTTCAAGATGTCGCTGATATCCAACGAGGACTCCACGACAGAACCAGAATCTTGCGGCGTTCCCCAAAACCACGAAGCGTTGATATCATACTCGGAAGGCGTGCTAACGGTAGATGGAGCTGCACTGGTATTTAGAGAGCGGCCGGCGTAGAGTAGCCACTTGCCGTAGTCCGTTTCCTGATGCTGGGGTTTCGCATGAGAAGATGCGCAGAGCGATTCGGAAAAGCAGGGCAACATGGACGAAGACGCCGGGGTACTAGCAAGACCGAGAGCAGCGGGATAAACGGAAGCCAAGTCACTAGGTAGGAGCCTTTCGTAGTATGTCTGCACTTGCTGGGTCATAAATGCCTTGTAGGACCCCACAGACTCTTGCACTCCATGAGCAGGACCGAGAGTTGTGGCGAGATACTGATAGTATGCCTCACGCTGATCTTGAGGCAGCGGTTGTTCATAGGATATGGGGAACACAGTTTCGGAGCTGACCGGGGACGATTCAGAAGCTGACAGATGGGCACTAGGGTGCCATTTGTCCTGGGTTGTGTTGACCCAATTAGACGTACGATCCGCTTGAGCACGGCGATTCCATTCCACGGCTGCGGGAGGAGGAGAACAGTTGTTGGTTGACATTGGGTCGTCCACAGGGAAAGGTTCGTCGAAGAAGTACTGAATAGGGAATGCAGTCGGTTGTATACCAGATTCGTACGCGGGAAGATTATATGCAGTGGAAGGTGTAAGTGGCATTAGAGGTGTTGACGGGCAGCTAGAAGAGCTGCTAGAGTCCGGAGGGCAGATGTCCATAGTAGACGACGAGGTAGAAACAGAGGGCAGCTCAATCTGTACCGGGCGCTGCTTGATGAGCCTCTGCTAGATGGCATATAGTACAAAGATCAATATAGAGACTGCATGGCCGCATACAAGAGGCACACTGACAGGAATACGCGATCGCAAGACCTTGCCTTCATCAACTCCCTTGGATCCGGCGTCTTTTTCCTTGGTAGAGACCCGAAGACCTTTGGTATGATACCAGTCGTAGATATGCCTTCTATCGATGTTGTACTTCTTTTGTATGGCTTGTCGCTCGGCAAAAGAAGGCATCTCCGTCATCCCGGGAGAGAGGAGGGACTCTAGCTCTTTGATCAGTTCCGGACCTAGTCTGCTTGCGAGACTGGCAGGATTGACGCGTCTGCGGTGATTTGGATATCGCGCAGATATATCGAAGCTTTCAGAGAATACGGAGGGAGAGACTGAGAGCGAGTCATCGATACGACGCATTTCGTGGGGTCGAGGATTGGAAGATCCTGAGGACATAGCACGCGTGCGCCTTGCGGCCGAGGAACTTTTTGTGTTTGCGGCGACGTTGAACATTTTAAACGAGACTGTTGGATAATTGAATCTGCGAAACGAAAGAGCGATGAGTGGGAAGAGAACGACGACGGCGACGACGAGATTTTTTGCGAGTTGTGGAGTACAGAACAGAACCAAGAGCGGGGTACACCGGGTCCGCGTTGCTTTAAACCGAGTGCATGGACCCCGGAAACCTTGTTCAAATACCGAAACAGCGGATCGTGCATGAGCTCGTTCGATGCCTGCAGGTGATTCTGCGTATAAAAGAGTTGTGTTGTACCAGCCAAGAGGGTCTGAGCCGTGAATAACATTCTCATACGACCCTCTACACATGCGTCGTCGCTCTATCATTATCATCAACCTCACCACGTCCGTTTGACAACGCGTTCTGTCAACACCTCCAGTGCACTCTTTGCATCGCTGTCTGGCAAGAAGGACAAGACTTCACGAGCCTTATCAGCATGAGACCGTGCAAGATCCCGTGTCCGCTCCACACCCGAAGATCGACGAACGAGGTCTCTAGCCTATAGCAGAAGATATGGTGAGAACATCGGATAGGATTAAGTGATAAGAGGACCGGACCATCTCGACGTCTCCCGACTCCTTGAACTTTCGCTCAATGAGCGGGCCCAGCTCTGGGTGCTCTTCCCATGCAAACAGTGCTGGTCCTGTCGCGAGGCCCAACTTGAGATCCGCTCCTCCAGGCTTGCCCAAGGAGCCATCCGCCGTCTCGTAATCTAGGATATCATCGACGAGCTGCGAACGTATACACACGAGCTGAGTTCAAACCGAATATTAGATTTCAGGATACACACCTGGAACGCGATACCGAGATTCCTCCCATACGCATACGCGACCTCTTTCCAAATCTCCCCTTCCTGGCAGCCTCCAAGAATCACTGCTGCTCTCGCTCCTTTCGCCATTAATGTCGCAGTCTTAAGGTACGTCTTCTGCAAATAAATATTCCAGTTGTCCTTGGTCACACCAGTGGAACCGCTTGTATCGTATGCCTCTCCGTGGACGGTCTTCAACTGCAAGATCTCTCCCTCCACCAGGTTCGCAATAACACTGGCAATCAACTCGACCACCTCGTTGTCCCCAAGACGGGACAGGGCTGCACTCGTCCGGCCTAGCAGAAAGTCTCCTCCCAACACGGACAGCTTGTTTCCAAATGCCGCAGGAGCAGAAGCAGCGCCTCGCCTTAGTGGTGACCTGTCAATGACGTCGTCATGTAGCAAGGATGCGACATGAATCATTTCCACGATCTGTGCCAGACGCATCTGCGTTGGTAGGAGCGTCGGCGTTGCTGTCAGCTGGGGTGTCGCATGGGTATACAGGGGCGGTGTAGGCTGAATGAGCGGTGGTCGGGGAGGTTGCAATGAGAAGCATTCGGAGAACGACGCGGTATGGTCTGGCATACTGGGATTCCAGTCATTCAGCACGTCTGGACGCGTCAATGGTCGGTCCAGCTCCTCCGAACGCCCGCCCGCGCCTTCGCATTGCGCAGCCCAATGCTTTTCTTGCCACCCGCGCCCCAACCCATTCGTCGCCTGCGAGAAAAGCAGTACCAGCAAGGGTCGCAGCTGTTTTGACGGGTGGAGGAAGTAGTATTTCGCAATGTCGGTAAGAGAAGGATGAGATGACCCGAGGAGGTTGAGCAGAGTCTCCCTGAGGCGGTTGAGTTGGGGTGCAAGTAACTTGTAGGGATCGGGACGCGGCGACTGTAATGACGGTTCTACAGCTGGCAATGGAGGGACCGGATTGAACGATACTTGCGCAGAAGATTGCGACAAGTTGGGCTGTGCCTGCTGCAGCTTTGTTTTGGGTGCTAGTACGCTATATCCATGTCTATTTGTTCGTGTGACGGTAGCTGCGTGCCATCGAATTATAGGAGAGGAGCTTCCGGCGACTTTATCTTGACGAGGGACGCGTACTCTCGCGACAGAACAGCGTCGCATGACCAGCAGGACTCGCCGTCGTGGACGGCGAAAAAATGAGAGGGATGGAAGAGGAGGGAGAAGAGGGGGAGGAAGAAAGGAAAGCGGATTTCTCGCTGAGGACCGGGTCGGGAGGTGTGAGCGCGATGAGCGTTCTGGAGGCGCCTTGATTTTCTCGCACACAACGTTAACTCTCTGGGCGACAGCGGGTCTCAGGCGGATATTGCTCAATCTGTCTATTGTGCGGTGCTCACGACATGTAATGACAGAAATCTAAACCGTGTTTTTCGTGACCACAACGTTCCTCTGCGCAAGAAATTGAGAGCAAGCAAAGCGCACTCCTTCGCAACTGCTTCCTCAATGACCGACGAGCCATAACCTGAGCCAGTCCTCCAATCAGCTCAACGTGAGGGACATGTTCGTTCACGTTTGGGACTTGGATCCTGGTGGTATGGTGGACGGTCTGTTGCGGTGTGGAGAGTACTAGACTGCTGATGTTACTCTCATGCTAATGCAAGTCGCGCTAACGAGCACGTTCCGGACGAATGGGCGATGCGGGCGCGACAAGTAGACCTTCTCGCAGTCGTGACACCGATTTTTCAAGGTGGCCAGCCAATTCTGAGGCCTAAGCGAAATGTTATGAGCCCCGCTTCTTGACCAAATGACATACACTCGCACCTTGTCCTTCAACTCTTTGAAGCTAGCATTCTTGTCCGAGTTCAAGGCCAGTAGCATCAAAGGATCCTCGTCCTTGTCTGTGAACCCCTCAGCTTCTCCCGATGCAGAGTTCTCAAGTGGCACAACGAGTAGATGTCCAAGCTACGAGTTTAGAGTAAGATTAGCGGAAGACAATGCGAGATAACGACGAAGTACCTCACTGTCGAGCTGGCCCACGCCGTCCTCTCTGCTCTCCTGCCAGAGCTCGCCGCTAATCCCCACAATTACGCGTACTTCGTCCTTGGAGGTGTGTGGAGAAGCAGCATAAGAGACGAGCTGTCCTTCGGGGGTGAAGAGCACAGCTGTCTGGATGGATGGCGAGATGACCTGGGACAATAGGCTGCGCAGGTTGCTCAAGTTCAGCATCGCCACAGACTGAGGGAAAGTGCAACTGTGCAATTGACCAACAGAGACAAGAGTCAAGACGCGCCAGAATTGTGGCGCGACTCGACTACTAGATTAGCGCCGACTTTGTCTAACAGTGAGCTGGCTTGCATTGAGGCAAACAGGGTAGATGCAGAAAATTGAGAATAACAACGTGTTGTCCTGTTCGTGTCCCTGTGTCCCTGGCAGGACTCCGACTCCCTGCACATCACAACCGAGAAACTTGCTAAACTGACAGCCCAACTTTCTGTAGCACTATGAAATTTAAAAGAAAGTAGGGAGCACCCTTGAATGAAATAACTGTGTGTATTACAGGAGCATGGTGTCCTCTATGTTGACTGTTGTCAACGTTGAAGTAGTCACTGCAGTGCTAGCTAGTGCTAGTCGTTTGAACTTTGCCCAACACCGGAGCATAACGGGTGATGGGTACACTCGGAAGGTGTGTTGCTTACTAAGCACTACTCAATCGGAATGAGGGCCGTCTGCCAGAATTTCCTCTTGCAACGCGACCGGCGTCTTCCCCCCCCCGGTCGCAACGACGACTCGTTCCTCCGTTATGATCTACTTTCTCTTATGCGATTTTCATTCCCGACAAATGGACGATACTGAGACGCGTTTGAGGTCGTAAGACTATAGGTGGGGACTATAGCCGAACGTTCCGTATAATTCGGGCTAGACTTCAGGTTTCCGGCACTTTGGCGGGCTGTGGCGGACGATGCGCGTACCTCCGACGTTCGTATGCTGTATTCTCAAAAAGGATGGCCCAATTACATCGCATGAAGGCCTGAAATGCATGAGGGATGCTGTCTGCCTCGTCCACCGTTACCATCAGTCGCGTCGTGGCAGCTAGGATGGCCCCGAGCCCAGTTATCCCGACCAACTTACCAGAAAGTGTCTCAGTGCAAGCCTTAAGAGGTATTCCTGGTGTCAACATTACAGACAACGAGCTGTCTCCTCTGCTCGCAGAGGCTTACGTCGCTCGGTCGTTCGTCCAGGCGGTCCAAAGCGATCCTCAAGGATTTATCGTGTCGTACGCGAAGAAAGTAGTGCTGGCGGTCCTTGATCCAGCGATTGCTATTCTCCCTCCCATAGAGGAAGATGTCGACATCAACCGTCGCGTTTCTCCCTTGAAAGACTTATTTGTGGAAGTCTGCATTTTGCTGAAGCACAGTTTCCCGAGATTTCTGTGAGCACTCAGTTTTCGTCCGCTCCCGACGGCGATTCACCAACCATGGCACACAGAGCACATATGCAGGAGCACTCAATCGTGTTGGCCCCCATTATATCTACCGGACACCTCGGCACCGTCCCCCTCGCCGCGACAACAGTAGCGACCATGATAAGCAATGTCACTGGGTACGGCGTCATCAGCGGTTTAACTGGGTAAGTTCACACCTATGTGCTTTGTGTGTGCCACCAACTCATTCATATTATAGAGCACTTGATCATGTCCTTGATCCAGGCTCTCCTGCTTCACTTTTCACCGGTTTTTGGTGTATCTGTACATCATTCGTTCTACTGGTCACATTCATAGTGTGTTTATGTTACGTGTATACAAGTTCTTCTGCATGCTGACATCCATCAGCCCATGACCATGATGTGGTCGTCCATAGAGCGTCTCTTGGTGTCTTTGAGACAAAGTCCAGACATGGTCCAGCTCACGATGCTCAACCTCCATCTCACTGCGCTGAGTATCCCGGCATTTGCAGCCTACGAAGTCCTCAAGTAAGTGAACTATATGGCACTGCTCAAACTAGCTAATACCTATCGCAGGAGATATCTGAACTCCAAAGGTAATTTCACTTAAGTCTCCTGGCTTGTGACGCAGAAAGTCATTTGGTTTGCAGGACTTGGCAGTGTTCATACTCGTCTCACCACCCTGGCTGCGACGCTCAATGCAACCCTCAATTATGTCCTTGGTATGTCCCCCATCGGACCGAGATCAACGACGCTAATGATCTTTCAGTGCACGGCCCCTCAAGTGTACGACTTGGTTTCCCGGGCGCACCCATCGCTACGGCTGCGTGCTATAATTTCGTTGCAGTCTCTACTGCATTGTACATCTTGCTCAGACCTTGCGCGATACAGATACAGGCTGTGACCACTGAGATGAATAAACCCGACAAGCCGTCTATGCTACGTGGACTAGGCGTTGTGATGTTTCTTGGATTGGGAGGTGTAGGTAAGAGTCACTTGATGGTATTTTGTATTTCAACTCTATTGATCGCTATGTAGCCCGTACTGCTGCCACATCCTGGTCTAAGGATGTCATAGGGTGTAAGTCATAGTTTATCCACTAGCGAAGGAAATATTTTGTTGAATGCCAATTATAGTTTCGACCAGCGTGTTCGTTCACCAACATGCTATGCTTGTTCTCCATCTAAAATCTCCCCAGTCTAGGACCTGTTTCGTTAGCGACTCAGGCAGTCCTGATTGCTACGACGTCGTCAGCGTATCAAGTGCCAAGTGCTATTGGAGAATGTTCTCAACGTAGGCATGTACTCCTCGTCGCTCTTTCAAAGATAGAGACATCTCATACTATATGCGCATTTTTAGACTGGAACACCTTTTGTCTACTGGCTGCGTTGGGAGGGCAAAGCTTGCAATCGTTGCTGCATCTCTGGTCACCGTCGGCGCGGCATTGGGAATGTGGTACGTCATTGTCTTCTCACATTTGAACATGCTAAAGATGCTGTGCATATGTAGCAATATCTTGTACTGGTATTGCGACTCTTGGTCGAGGATAATCACGAATGACCCAGGCAAGTCTTTATTGTACACATCCTTCACGGCTCCGAACATCTGACCTCATGAGTCAGAGGTCAACAAAAACGTCCAAGTTATGCTGCCTCTTATAAACCTGTACATCGTTGCCCAAGGACTGGGTGTATGCGTCGATCACCTCCTACGCGTGTTTAATAAGTTGGTTCGTCATTTCTACACGACCGTACTTTCAAGTTAAGCGGCTCAGGCTGACCGATCTTGCATTAGGCCGTGTATCCAGCACTGACATTGAGGTGACTCCAAGTGAACTTACGGCGCACTGCTCACTGACCTCAGCGATTTTTGACAGTACTGATTATTTCGGAGGTATCCCGCTTGGTCTCTTGCTGACCTTCAGCGAAAATTGGGGTCTCTCTGGATTGTGGGCGGGTTTGACAGCGAGTCTTGCTTGTTCTTTTTTCTTTGCACTGAGTGTGCTTGTCCGCTGTGATTGGCCTTAGAATTTCGGATGTGGCACACACGTCTTCAGACCCTCTTTCTTGAAACAGTATCTTACGTCCACAACACCGAGCCAGTGTAGAGATACAAATCGCCGGTCATGGTAGTGCTAGTACGACCCCGCAACGTGACAGTCCTCTCCGTTATGTTCCACCACACATCGAGATTTCCACCTCTAGGGCTGTCCTGTTTCGCTGATACTTGGTTCTCCACAAACCCAAGCCTCTCGGACTAATACGGCGTCATTATGCTATGGGCAGAGCTACACATTGGATCTTCCTGAACACCGAACAAGGGAGCGAAGACGCGGGAAATGAACGCTACGTCGTGATTCTTGGGACGCGCCGTCACGATGTTGCTGCGGACATAGTTTCAGACCTTGCACTACTTTGGCTATGTTCAGAACGCAACTTACAAATGTATTGGCATCCACTTTTCGGCTTGCCAGGTCACCCTCCCTTGTCTCTTCGATCTCCAACAACAGGAATCCTCGCCATACGCCAGTCGCACCAGCCCACACAGAGAGGACGCGCACATCTCCCATGGCTCTCTGTGCAATGGCGCTGATTTCCGCTTCCTGAGTAGGAAGCAATCTTTCCGTATCTCCCGCATCCAATACAAGCTCAAACTGGCAGTCTGCAACCTTGTGCGCGCAGAGAGTATATTGGACGACTCCACGAACCGCAACTCTCGGACGCTCTCAGAAACGAGCCCGTGCGTGGAGAAGATTGTGCTGGCAGTGACGAGGGTGGCGTGCCCGCAGAGTGGGGCTTCCAGCAATGGCGTGAACCAGCGAATACGGAACGACGCCGTCGTCTGGCTCTGGACGTTCCAGTTCCCCCCTAGTTCGCTGCCTGAGTCGGAGAGGGCTGGGAGGTACACGAACGTGGTCATTGGCTGGTTGAAGTTCTTCGCTATGCCCTGAAGAGTCACGTTGGGCAGCTCTTCGTGAAGGAAGACCACTGCGGCAGGGTTTCCGCCGTGGGGATTGGTGGTGTACGCATTTCCGATGACTTGCTCTTGTCTGCGGTCATGGCTGCTGCTCAGGCTGCCTGGGAGCGAGAGGAGAACCAAGCGAGGTGTGTAGACTCGAAGACTCGGACGGCAGCTTTACGAACAAACGAACGCAGAACTTGTGGCACCGTTTGGCAGTCCTTCTATCATTACCAGAAGTGCTGGTAAGGTGGACAGTTGGGGTACCGCAGCCATCGGATCCTGAAAATGAATACGGAATATCACTTGCCCGAATCTATGCGATACGTACCTGCCAGCGTGCCAGTCCAGTACTGCCGTAAATGAAAGTCCCACTATGACAGGTGAACGTCGAGCTCGGAGCGTAGTCAAACTTCGTCTGTATGCCTTCAGCATCTTGTGAGAGCGATGAACAACGTGTTGAGTAAAAATTGGGGATTTCCAAGACAGTTCAGAGATACAAGTCGCCTGCCATAGTAGTCCTAGTGCTACCTCTGAGGGTGACTGTTCCCTCTTGAATGTTCCATTTAACATCAAGCCCCCCGCCTCTAGGACTGACCTGCTTGACCGACACTTGCTTGTCCCCAAAGCCCTGCTTCTTCGACCAGTATGGTGTCAACAGACCGTGTGCAGAGCCGCAGACAGGGTCCTCTGCGAGGCCTTGCGCAGGATGGAATACTCGGGATATGAATGCGACATCGGGGTCGCTGGATCCTGCGGTGATAATGTTCGATGGATAACCAGTTTCGATCTGAAGAAGCAGGTCAAACGTAAATATCTTCTTCAAAAGCTACAAGAAGGTTTACTCACCAGGGTATCAGTGTCGACTTTCCGGCTTGCCAAATCACCTTCTCCCTTCTCCTCCACCTCGACCAAAACGAACTTCTTGTCAGTCCACACAGAGAGGATCTGAATATCCCCAATGGACCGCTTTACGATATCACCAATCTCCTTCTCCTGAGCAGGGGTGACTCTCTCTACATCTTTGGCACCCAGAGTAAGCTCAATCTGTCCATCATCCACCCTACGCGCAGTCAGGGTGTTGTGTTTCCCCTTCAAGCGCAGCGATTGCACGCCGGCGGAGACGAGTCCAGGTGTGTCAAAGATCGAAGCGGCAGCGACGAACGAACCGTGCCCGCAGAGCCATATCTCCCGCAGCGTCGAGAACCATCGGATACGGAACGACGCCGTCTGGCCGTTCACCTCTGTATCTTCTGGAGTTGGCGGGTACACAAACGTTATCACCGATTGGTTGAAGTTGTTTGCGATACCCAGAAGGATTTCGTCGGGCAGCTCGTCCTGGAGGAAGACCACCACGGCGGGGTTTCCGCCATATGGACCGGTGGTGAATGCGTTCCCGGCGAAGAATGGAACCTTAAGCTTCTGGGTATTGTCTGTGATCATAGTAGTTGTCTGGTAGAGGACTTGTATCAATCGCCTTCGGGCTTTTATGAAGCAATGGCGCGATCCGGCCGTGGGCAATTGTTATGAAACATGACTCGACTGGTGAATATGCAAATTCGTAGTGTTCACGGAACCACGACTGTCGATACGGATATAACGTCGCTTGCCCGAGCCCAACGAACACACGGCACATCAAGCTGCAAAGTCACAACGCTTGCGAATCGTGATGTTTTGCGCAAGTACCATGGCCAGTGGCAAGAGGAGCGATGGGATGTAGGAAGCGCTCGTACGCGATCAAAAACGTACACATGTTGATCTAGGCGCCGATTTGACAAGTTAGTTCAACTTGGTTGTGCTCGTCCATGTCGCTTGGCCAACGTCGAGGGCCATGCCGGATGCTCCTCGTGATGTGCTGTACGCGCAGATACAGCGTCGCATGATGTCTAGTGGCGACTGGGACCGGTGAGCGCCTCCTCCTGTCCTTTACACCGTAATTTCTAACGGAACCCGCTGTTTCAGGATCTCAGAGGCACTTGCGTCTAAGCTGAACGAGAACGGATGGGTGGACAGTTTGCATGACTCTAGCAAAGGTGAGCTTCTCAATGTGATCTGGTCTTGTCGCCATGCTGATTTGCCGTTTGTGATCAAGAAACGGCTCGGGCGGATGAATCTGTCTCCGTTCGCAAGCTCCTAGAGAACTTCCGTTCACAACCGGCCTGTAAGAGATACTTCCTGTTATTACAGTATCCTCGTAATTTCAATGATAATTTTTACATAGCCTTGGTTCCTCCGAAATTGAAGGACGAAATCGTCCAACTGATACGCCAGTACCTTGATACCCAGTTGGACAAATGACCAAATATACGGGATTTGACACTCGCACACATCTTGTAATACTCTGATTACGCATCACAATCCAGCAGTGCTCTACGATGGTATACATAGGTCGTGTAGGACGCGCGTACGCCTTCGAGACTCTACCAGCCTCGCGCCTCAACTTGACACGACCTGATTGCCATTCTTGCACATCACACACAGACGTCATACGCTCCCACAAGCCGAAGGCCCAGCAGCATCTCCCGCAGGAGATAGCGCTATCTAGAACCCCCACCTTCGCTGCGAAGTTATTGCGAGATGAAAAACACGCTTCCGCTGAGTCTCGCGACGTGTTTGAGACGAGAGATATGAAGTGCAGAAGTCTGCTGGGCTTGTGATGTACGTGTGCTCTTCTTCATTTCAGGATGGTGTCACCCGGTCGAGCGTGTGTCTGTGCGTGTCTGATCTGTGCGACGATGTCATTGCGGTTCGCGGGAGAACGTCATGTGCGAGGAACTTCCGGAGAAGCTCGACTCGGGGGTGTCGACGTTGTTCTACTTCGAGGTGCCAGTGGGCTGACACACCGGCGGCGGACGCAGAACGCCTTTTCCTTCATATCATCGTAGAGCAGTGGTGGTCCGACCGTTGATGATACGTACATCGAACACAACATTTATGACGACGGCCAAGACAAGAAACACGTCGCAGCATTATTAAAAACGTAATGATATTGCATCAATGTGCCAAAGCAAGTAGTACCAATGCGGTCACATCGGTGGGGAGACGCACACGAGCAGATTCAGGTATCGGTCCAGATTCAACGACGGTAGGAAGTAGTCTGAGAAGTCGTGATTAGCAAGCCTTGGGACGATACGTTTCCGTAAAGAGTGACACCTTCGCTCGGTCCAGCTGCAGAGAGGGTCACCTGAACACGCTTAAAAGACATTCCATTCAGTCAACCATAGGGCACCAAGCAAAGCCCCATAGTATTACTTCGGCCACTGCGTTCCAACAGAAATATAGACACCACAAAGGCACAGTCCAGACGCAGTTGAATAGCAAAGTGAGGCCTAATGATCGCAGTGCAATCATCCGTCGTAGAAAGATGTGGGTCCCAGCAATAGCTCCAACGGTGATCTCACGATCACGAACTCCGGATCCGTGCACGCAGGTGTATCAAGACCAGATGATCGCAAAAGTCCTTCTCACGACCTGGGGCCTAGTGGGCGTGAAATGTGAAGAGATCGAGCCTAGAGTGTCCTGACGACCAAGTGAAAATCGAAACAGACTCGAGTGAATTGAACGACATCGTCGTCATTGTGATTGTACAGTGGGATCATGTCGATAGTTTGCCGCCAAGTCAGCGTCTTGAAGTCCGGATGATCAGTTTGCCAGTACTCGATGACGGCCTCGTTGTCGGACACATGCCATTGAACCATAAGCGTAGCACGATTTGGCGTTCGGATAGTAGATGATAACAGCACGAGACATTGGTTTACTGCGCTCCGAGAGGCACGGTCCTAGGTACTGTGTGGGGCCTGTAAGACCACGGCGGTGCAGCCTTGAGGTATAGGAACTACTGATAAATGATCGCCTGTGAGCTTTGAGCGTCGCGATGGATAGATAGGTGCATCGTGGTCAGCTCAGCTACTGATTGTGGATTCCAACTTGGGCCGCAGAACTCATTCCGCGTACGCAGGGATGAAGTCGAGGTGTTGAGAGCTTGAGAATGCACCCTGCGTAGAACGGTTCGCGACTGTGCACGCGTAGAGATTTAGCCGTGCACGCGTGTGAGCATTGAGTGGCCTAGCCATCCAACGAGTTCTGTGAAGAGAGAGGTGGTAAGCGAGAGACACTATTGACACTATACCCCACAACTGTCATCCCCGCTGCCCTCCCTGCATGTGCGCGTAGCCGCATTGCACGATCCATCCTTGATTAGATAGACACGATGCACGATTCTGGACTTCCCGTCTGTTTTGCGTGGACAGATAAAGCAGAATCTGCTTCGACTGATCACGATAGCCATCGCATCCCGGCGCTCAAAGAACGAACGCGCTCAGAACTCGACCTGAATAAATTGAATGTGTACACACCGAGCTCTCAGTCGGACCGAACGTCGAGTCCAAGAGATGGCGGTCTTGTGCTCATCAGCAACGAGGCTTGCAAGGACGGGCATCCGTACGTAAACGACGACAGCTATACTGGCTCAGTGGTCGTATTTCCGGGACCAGGGAGGAAACACCGGATAAGTATGCCTGACAGGTGAGAAATTTAAAGTGTGCGTCAGAAGTCGACCCATGGGACCCATGATGCATGAGTTGGGTGACAGAAGGACTCACTCACGGCCGTCCAAGGCAATGAGGATGATCTTCATTGATCGTGGATTACAGATCAGGTATCGGCCTCGGATGTGCCACTGGCCTGTGATCCCGAGCATTGGAGAAGGATGCCCGAACGAAGCAGAACTGAACAGAAAATGGACAGCGTCTTGGGGCATGATGGTCGGTCGTCCGAGGTGTTGTGCGCCGTCCTGAGCTGAGTTGAGTAGTGGGCACAAATGCGTATGTCATGATTGGCTACGCCTGAGGCGTGAAGGTCAAGACTCGCCATCCAGAGACAGGTGACCGCTATGCTGACTCCTCCGAGAAATGTCTTCGGCTTCCACCGTGGGTTTACACATTGGCCAATGGTTCCAGAAATCAAGGCGTCCTATATGAACCCTACAACGAGGAATGAGTACGAGTATGGGGTACATGTCCACGTCGACGTCCACAGAAGACAGAACCGCCACACGAGCCCGACTTCACGGGAGTGCTAGGGAAGCGCACATTCAGTATCATATATTCCATACTCACCTTCGGCTAGATCAGATCACAACTTGAAAATGGCACCCCGTCGTGCCTCGTCCATCCGCTGCGTCCATCTTCAATCATGCATCTTCCGACAATCAGAGATCCGTCCCTGATAGCAACCCCGCACCAGTGCGTCCGGCACCGACCGGTCTATCTATTTAAAATAATATTTGTGGACGACAGACCCGGAGACGCATGGCAGGGGTTGTGGGTTCACATCTCCGGAGTCCGGACGAGCCAAGGACCAGCGCGGAAGGAAAGATTTGGGATCATCGAAGAGCAGGTGGCTGATAGACGTGGTAGCGAGGACATGACCTTTGTTCGGATGTCAAGCAAGTGCTAGTGCTGACATGACGTCGACGGGCGTACGGACGTGTTTTCTCCGGGACCCCCGAGGTTTTCGTGGCATGTCTGATCCGAGTTCGTAGGAGTACAGTACAGATGCATGTATACCCATGAGTCTGATGGATCACACCGGGGTACATGGACTTCCGATAGTCTGAACATGCACGCATGATGGTATACTAGGTGGACTCACATACTCCGGCCATGGTTCAGATGGACGACAAGGCCCGCCAACCATCACAGTCGTCAACGTTGATGATACCAGGTTGCATGAGCCTCTGAACATACAGATATGAGCGACTCGCGTAAGTGTAGACTCACTGTAGAACTCTGCTTCGGTCACGCTGCGCATGGACGACAAAGTCTTCCCATCTTACAGAAACACCCCGACTCCCGCGATAGCAACACCCGCAGCCTGAGCCAACACCGCAAAACATGAGATGTTGGTTGAGTGTCGCCGGAGCCTGAGGATCCGGAGCAAGGTTGCATGATAACTTGGGCAAATTTATCCAACATAGTACTACCTCGCGCGATCCTCCCAGCAAACAGCCGGCCTTAGACACGCGTAACTCCGTCGAGCTAGCAGGCAGTTACGCGTCCCAGTAGCGTCGAAGAGATATTGAAACAAAGAACGTCGTTTGGCTTGGACGATCGACCCCATCAGACAGAGCATGCACATCAGACATCATGCAAGAGTCAAGACGCGACGGTGCGTCCATCACCACGCCGATCTCGACACACAGTGGGCGGGAGAACGAGGAGATTGGCGAGCAGCGTCCAGTAGCAAAGAACATTGCCTGACCAGACCAGACCACCTGCGAACTCGAATCGTACGCCGCGTGATGACGGGGAACTGCGATCGTATGCCCAGAGTCGGGAGCGTTGCTTCAAGAGACGACGAGGACGCGCAAGCCCCCCCTGCACTAGGGGTAGAAACCTGGTGACAGTGATAGTATCGCAGCAGCAGGATAGGGTGTCCCACCGAGACCGACCCGAGCTCTGGCACGCGGGCGTCCGAGTCCGAGTCGTTTCTCCGCCGTGACCATCCAGGCTTGCCCCAAGGCAGGTTTCGTCCTCAAAGTACCAACAACGTTAACAACGACGCGTCAGCCAGCCCCTGCCTCGTTCTCGTTTCTTGATGTTCCCTTCCAATATTGCATCTACGACCCGAAGAGGCGTCCGTTAGCCCTAGTACACGTTCGAATTCTGAATTCTGAAGCACTTTAGACATATCCGTCGAGCACTCAGCACTCACTGGCCACCTCGGGGGCTCCTCCACCGTGAACAACACATGTCTACCGCATGTCTGATCTATGATAATGCGAGTTGTACGTTCTGAGATCTCGCCCGTCAAACGCCTCCACCTACACGTGCCCCCCGCTCCCTCCCCCCACCCACCCGCATCCGGAGACTGAATCTAGGGTTAGGGGCGCCAGGGTTGGATGCCGAGGACGCCCGGGAGACAGGCAGGTCCGTTGGGAGTCGGAAGATCTGTTCTTGCTCATGGATTATGCATTATGGCTTTACGGCGATAGATGTGTGTTATGTGTGTGCATTTTTGTCAGCAATGTATTGGTATCGGGAGGGCGCATGTGTGTGGGGACGCGTGGCGTGATAAGCAGACTGCCAACTTGTGCGATGGGATGGGATGGGATGGGATAGGAGTGGGATAGAACAGACAAACTGGACGCTGAACAAAGGGTTGCGTACTGTACAGTGCGAGTGCGGAGCTACGCCCGTGTCACTTGTCAGGACTCAGAAGCTTGAGTTTGTGATATCGGAGTGGAGGATGCGTCAGCATCCAGCCATCTCCTGTGTTCCCGAGGACCAAAAGCGATATACTCGTGGCAAACTCGAGATGTCGAACACAACAGAAAGGAGTGCAACCAGAGAGAGGCCGTAGACCTGGTCGCCATTCGACTCGTCGGGCATAGGCGTAGGCGTAACGTGGTCATGGTTGTGGCGCATCTCATATCCTGTAAAGAGAACAAAAGAGACGATACGTGAATAACGGTATCAAGAGATGAAACGTACGGAGAGTAGCTGCTCAAAGCGAGTATCCCTTTTGTCCTTTCCCGCCAGTGATTCATCTCCGAGCAACGAGACTAGCACTAGATCCTATAGCATATACGCTCAGGCTATTCCGCATCGTCCACGGGAGGGATCCGTGTCTCGTCCATTATAGCCAGGGCCCGTCCGTGCTCTCAACAACGAACAATCACAGGGATGGCACGAATCTTGATGCAAACGAATACCCACAACCCACGGACGGAGATGGCAACAACAGCACAAGGGAAGCCTAAACTCTGATAACGCTTTCTCCCATACGGGCGGCGCGGTACGTCGTCCGTCGACGGTTGGGAAACCGGATAGAACACAGAACATAGAACACAGACCAGAAGCCAGAATAACAAATGGCAACCCCGGCATCCAGTCCGCACCCAGTTCCAGTTCATGTTCAAGATCGCCTTTGTCCGCAAAGATACGCGAGGCACGGCACATACGGGCCCACAGATGCACGGCGACGCGGGAATCTACGAACCCAACCAAGTCCCTTGTGCAGCCGGGATTCGAATGGCGCCACAGGCTGTCCCTGCTGGTGTAATGAATGGCTTCCCAGGCGGGTATCAGCGAGAGAGGAGCGCGGTATCAGGGATTCACGTATCAAGCCTTGATTCGGGATTGAGCAGGTCGTTTGGCAGATGTCGTTACCAGCGTAAGTAAGACGAGAGTGTAGGTGCAAGTGATCAAGCGATACGCTGTCTCCGGGGGCGATCATGAAGCCCTCAGCACAGAGATAAGTAACCCGTCGCGTATCGCAGTGCGTCGCCTCAGAGGTAACAGGACAGAGAACGCCCAGTGAACTGTCATACACTGCAGGATGTCAAGACGCTTGAGATGCGGCGTGCACTTTGAGAGGGACGGTTTGGGAAGGACAGCCTGAGATGAAGCGGGCGTCCAGATAGGCCAAGGACAGCGGGGAAGATCACACCTTATTCGGACGGGGCTGGTTTATTCTAGAGATGGGTGGGTGCTGTTCGGCATGTGGATTTGGAGGCAGATATAGAACAGAGACCGAGTTCTGGATGGGCGACAGGAGTTGGAAGAAGAGATCGGATATGGCAACGGACTGGGAGGGAACGCAGATCGTATTGAAAGCTGGCAGCCGTGTGTGGTTTGAACAGCGGATGAACTACGGGATCTGTCGCGGGCTGTGTGGTTAGGGTTTGTGGCAAGAGATATCGCAGCCTCGCGTTGCTCCTCGTGGGCCTGCGTCTCTGCCCACTCCCTTATCTCCCCATTCCTATATATCTCCCCATCTCCGGTTCGTCACCCTTCCCTCCCTCCGCACCAAGTACATACCCCTCTAGCGCCCACTCCATGCCATCATGGACGCAAGAGGTCGTTCCAGAGACGTTTCACCCATAGCTTTGGCGAGACGCAAACTCATCCATTCACATCCTCACATCTACTACCCACAACCTCCCATTCTCCTCAACCCTTCTAATCTCCCCCTCCCCTCTCCCCCACATGACCACCCTCCAACCAAGTCACGCTCAA
>SGPM01000127.1:54469-70910 GCA_004802725.1 Antrodiella citrinella | reverse complement strand
GGACATCTGCTCCCCCTTAGTGCGCGCCCATTAAGCGCCCATGTGCGCAACACCATCATCCTTTGTGACACAAAAAGTAGTCCGCCAATTTCTTAGAAAATTTGGATTCAGCATCTCTATACCATTCTCTATCAGGGAAAAATATGCATTTGGCAAAAATTTAAAGACTGTTACTGCAGGTCTGTACAATTTGGGCTCTAAGTGGCAAAGGAACGATCAGGGCTAGGTATGAGTATCAGAAAGATCCTGGCAAGTGTGAGTCTAGTTGAATGTCACCTACTCCGCACGAGACATGAAGCTGAATCGAACATTGAGCATTACAAGAGACAACGAGAAGTGCTATTGACGTACTTCGAACCATCTCCGGATAGCAAAAGTTTAGAGAACCACAGCTGTGGTTTGCTTGCAGCACTGTCAACACATACCAAGGCGCAGGCTTCTATAGCAACTCTGTGGGCAAAGGCGTCCCATTTAGGGTTGCCAAAAGAAACCTGCAAGAGGTCAATCAAAACTAAAATGACGGAAAGTAGCTCGTACGCACCAAACTTGCATCTACTTCCCAAGTATTTTTGGAAACTTCATTGTCTGCAGACGAGTGGGCCAAACGCCTGTGTCTCTGCACTAGCAGCGCGTCGTTCTCGCTCAATGGCAACCCCACTCCAACGCCTGCAATACGCAGAGCAGGATTGACAGCATCTCCATAGGTCTTGAAGACATTGTTCCAACTCGAACTGGCATTGGTATGAACAACGTATCGAGCGCGTCACGATACCAAGTACTCACTCGTATGTCCACTGCTGGCCTCCGGATCGTCGGGCGTCTGTCAGACATCTGTCCTACACAACTCTGCCTCTCTGAATGATCCACTTGATATTCCAGTTGGTTGGGGCGAGATCCTGCAGAGTCCAGGTCCAAGATGAGTGAAGGAGGCCATTTTGGGCCATCACCGCGACGAACTTGCGTCGCTTAAGATTGAGCGCTTCAGATCCCAAAGCTTAAAGTTTATGATTGAATGACATTGCTCGCTGCGCTCGCAATTACACCAATACATTGCAGCTTGTTTAATCACTTCCCACTTTTGCTAGAATTTGAATCCTAGAACCGTAATAACACGAGAGACCATCTATATTGACTATCTATATTTACATTCTTGGATGACGCAGTCATCCGCACGACTAAAATTTAGACTGATCTAGCCTTGTTATGATCTTTGAACCCTTGCCACGTATCTCGTCGAGAGTCTTGTATCCGGTCAACCCGAGAGTCAGCTCCAAGTCTGCAAGGATACTCCTAACAACGGTCTCCACACCCTGCTGCCCGCCGACACAAAGTCCATACATGAAAGGCCGACCCACTGAAAAAAGAAAAAATTAACTTCAGATTCACACCAGACGGACATGGAAGTGGCGCACATAAGACGGCATCTGCGCCTAGAGCAACGGCTTTGATGATGTCGCTCCCCGTACGGATGCCAGAATCGAACAGCACAGTGAGCTTGCCACTTGCTTGGGCCGATTTGATCGTCTCGTCGGAGCAGATATTGTACAGAGCATGCAAGGACGGGATCGCGCCGTCCACTTGTCGGCCACCTAGTAAAACAAGCATTAGTCAGCATTCAGATACGCAGTGTTCCAGCCAGCGGATGCGCACCGTGGTTCGAAACGACGATACCATTCATCCCGTGCTTGATCGCGAGCTGCGCATCCTGCGACGTCCAATATATCAGCATAGTTCCACGCTCGCAAGAGGGTCACACTCACCTCGACATCTTGAATACCTTTCAGAATAATCGGTCCGTCCCAATTGTCTCTCAAGAGCTTCAACTCGGGCCAATCCCGCATGACGCCGTTGCTGGTTTCTCCCAGCCATCCACTTCCCAGCTTCATCAGCCGTAGAACGCGCTTGTCGCCTTTCGCAGCCGCCGCATTGAGAGCAGCATAGTCGTACGGGAACTTCGGCACCTCATCATGCGAGTCCGGCTCCTCGCCGAAGGACCGCATGAAGACCGGATCGGTGAGCCCAATCTGTATTCCGATCCCGTGCAGGAAAGGAAGGTACCCAGCCTGTAGGTCGTGCGGACGCCAACCAATCGTAGGCGTATCAAGCGTGACTACCAAAGCGCTGTATCCGCTTGCCTTGGCACGACTCAAAAGCGACAATGTGACATCATCTGTCTTGGGCCTGTGCAACTTCGAAGTGAGGATGTTGTAACGTCTCGGAGGGGCGAAGACTTACCAGTATAATTGGTACCAACGATGTCCGGAACCATTGACCTTTGCCACTGTTTCTATGCTGCGTGTAGCAGCTGTACTAAGGATGAACGGGATCTGAAGCTTTGCGGCTACTGCAGCAGTGGCAGCATCACCTTCCGGGTGCATGATACCTTGCACTCCGATGGGCGCAAACAGTAGAGGCGAAGGATGCTCTATGCCAAATAGGGTTGTCTATGACAACATTCAACGAATGAGTACAATTCCAACGGGAAGGGCAATCACACTCACGTTGACGTTCCTGGTCGTGGCGTTCCGTAGCATGCGAGGTATCACCTTCCATGCCTTCATCTCTGCCATATTCGCCTCGTAGGTTGAATAAGTCCCGGCCGATCCGAACACGTACATGAAGGCATCTGCAATGTGAGTGTATCTACCGTCGAAAGCGTGCAAACGACGACATATCGCGTACGTTCGTTATCCTTCAATTTCTCTCTTGCAGCCGCTTCGAAGGAGGCCATATCCACCGTACCGATAGGAGGAGGAGGTTTCCTGCTGGCATAGATGTCTCTCACGTAGCTGGTCCATGATCCAGCGACTATATTGGAAGAAGCCTGAGACGACATGATGGAAGATGTAGAAAGGGGACCAAGATGAACGTATGTCGAGATCAGTCTTTATATCATCAATACCGTCCTACACCGTCAGGGGGCGCAGAAAGCTCCTAAGTTCGGACACATAGTTATCTGAAACATCATGGATACCGTCCGCGGGATAGGTGGGTGGAGATTTTGAACGTGATACACACTCAAACCCATGCTGAGCGAGCCCAAGCCGGCGAGCTGTCAGAGTTTACCACTATTTTTGCAGACATATGACCTGGAAGGTTAAGTTAGGTCGACCCCCTCTTCCAGCAACACTGCGGAATAGATTCTTGAAACTCCGCAACATCGTCGCGCGTCCCTCATTGGCTCTCGCACCCCTCCCTTAGAAAATGACTGCCATCACAGCGTTTTCAGCAATTGGGAACTGCAGTCTGGTAGATTCTGCAGACCTTCCAACTCCGACCTGCGTTTGTCCGTCTGCAGCCTCGAAATGTGCCACGGAATGGCATCCAGAGTGTAACCTGAGCATATACCCATTTATCGTAAGTAGTATCACCGATAATTTCTTCTGATTAAACAGACAAAACTTGGAGCCTGGAGGTTTGGGATCATATGTATAGCTGAAGAATTTCGACGCGCATCTGTACACACTCTCTCGGCCGATCCAACTCCAGTGACTTGAAGATACGTTTCGAGTCTATTGGACAGGTTGTCGAGGAACAAGAACCTTGCAAGAACCCTATTGACCGGACCGGCGCTTACGGCAATCAACTGCTTTGAATAGTCCGGCATCTGTCCGGCATTCAACAACGTCAAATCGAATCGGAACCTCCAAGTGCTGAACATCTTTCTCGGACGCAGGCAATATTTTCACGTACACCGACGTTGGAAGTTGGAAAGTCAACCACGAACGGTCTGGCTTTTGCGTTCACGAAGTCGATGCAAATACACGAAAGTCGATTGTCGGAAAATATCTTATCAGCTTATAACCAGACATTATTGTAACTCATTACGGGATGGATAAGATGTCTTGTAAGCCGTTGTAAGCCTTATAATGCACCATAATAGCCTAATGATCTCCGTCGGTTACAACGCTCGAAGACTCGAAGTCGTTGTCTTACGTCTTATGTAACAGCGGTTAGAAGCTGATTACAGCCAATAAGATCGACTTAATCCATCGTACGCGTAAGCGGTTGTGACTTCGGTTAACATGCATTAGGGCGCGCTGATAAGTCATTTTGGTTGATTATAACCTTGCTCCAGATTTTCCGACATTATCTTTGTCCCTGTGATACCCTGACCCCGAGTTGGTCATGTGTTGTAGCTTCAAGTTCGCCACTATCAGCCTGTTGATGTTGGCGTGTGATTGGTAGATGTGCTCACCGCTTATTCTGGATGAGAAGCGGCTACGAGACAGAGAAATGGACTCTGGGAAGTATCTATCAATCTGGGTACGCCGCATTGAGTCCTAGTCTATTCTACTAGTACTTCTCTCATGCTGACCCCGTTGGGCAGATCTAGGTCGGGTTTCTGCTCTCACTGTAAGAGAAATACCCACGCAAGAAGTCCGCTATTAGGGAACATGACTAGTACTGTCTGGTCTGTCCGTCGTCCGAGGGACAATTCCTTTCCACGTGTCCTGACTTGATGGATTCTCAGCAGGGTCACCCGATTCCAGCCATCGATATCCTCCCCCGAAGGAGGTAGATGCTTCTCAGATATCAATAAATGATATCTCGACAGGTATATTATAGCCCTCAGGAAGCTCGTCTCCCGCGCTCTTCTGAGGTGGACTCACGCATCCCAACTCTTTGCTGCTCGTTGTGCCTGCCACCGATGTCTTCTGGAACGCTCACCGATGGAGTTTACAAACCATGGTCTAGTTACATGAAAGAAATATTTAGCTCTAGGACACCACCAGGTCTTGGTTCTGTCAACGCAAGTAGGCTAGAGGAGAATGCCAAAGAGAAGCTCAAAGATCACCCAAGTACGTTGACCTGTCTGTCCTCATCAAATTTTCTAAGTACTGTCACTGAACTCATAATCCTGTCACGCAGATGCTTTCCTGTATGTAGTGGCCAACGCAGGTTTGGGTAGAACCGGCGAAGCAAACCGAGCAGAGTTGGATAGATGGAGAATCGTACCGCGCATGCTGCGCAACGTGACTATACGAGACGTTGAAGTATGATTCCCCTTCGAATTTGCAGTTACTGTGCGCCGTCGCTCACGCTTTCATGACACAGACCACGATATTTGGCGTCAAACACCCCTCACCCATCTTCCTAGCTCCGGTCGGCGTCCAAGGAATTGTACATCGCGACGGTGAGACAGCCTCTGCAGCTGCAGCTGGAAAGCTCGGTATCCCGTACGTCATGAGCGGCGCTGCTAGTCGCACTATCGAGACCGTCGGGAAAGCCAACGGGCCCAACGGGCATCGGTGGTACCAGATCTATTGGTAAGTAGCACCGGCCATTTACTAGCATACTTATCTGCTTTTCATCATTCGGTGAATTACACTCCCCCCGAGTCGGTGATCATCTGTGGTGGTTGTTGTGTCTCACGGCTATATGGCATTGGTCTCATGTTCCTCATCTCATTCTGATCTAGGCCGCGCTCGGATGATATTACCATTTCGCTATTGAATCGCGCCAAAGACGCTGGGTTTACCGCTCTGGTGATCACCCTCGACACGTTCACACTTGGATGGCGTACACACGATGTTGACGCGGCGTACATCCCGTTCATCCATGGCGTCGGGGGCCAGACCGGTCTTTCCGATCCAGTGTTTATGGCCAAGCATGGAGAACCGTTGATGACTGACGATGAGATTCCGGACTTCCCGTATGACTTTGAAGAGATCGATAGGAGGATTAAGGCGGGAGACGAAAAGTTGGTGAGGAGGATGCGGTTGGGTGTAGCGTGGGTGGGCGAATCTACGCCAGGATACTTCAGGAGCTGGGAGGACTTGAAGTTTATGCGGGATCATTGGGATGGACCCATTCTATTGAAGGGTATCCAAAGCTTGGAGGTAAGTGGGACATGGACTTCGTATGTTCCTTCGTCGCCCAATGCATTGATCGTACAGGACGCGAAGTTGGCTATCGAGCACGGTATGGAGGGAATTGTCGTCTCGAATCATGGTAACGTGTTATATATATAATAATGGCCATCGCACGTCAGTGTTGACATAACTTCCAGGTGGAAGACAAATAGACGGGGCAATCCCTTCATTGTACGCTCTGCGGCAAATATGTTCCGACCCAACGATCAAGGAAGCTCAGGCAAGCGGCAAGCTCACTGTATTGTTTGATTCCGGAATTCGTACAGGAAGTGACGTGTTTAAGGCCATCGCCATCGGTGCGCAGGCTGTTCTGAGTAGGTCTACCACACATCTCAATCACGTCGGCTTATGAAGCTGAATTTTTTTCCACAGTTGGGCGACCATTCGTATACGGATTGGCGTGTGGAGGACAAGCGGGCGTAGAGCAAGTGATCAAGAGTATCCTCGCTGACCTCGAAATTACCCTCGGTCTTTCCGGTCACAAGAACTTGGACGAAATTCGGGGCAAAGCTGACGAGGTTCTAGTTCGGCTGGACATCTGACAAGTCAGAGAAAGTGGTTGGATAGATATGTACTCATCATTAGGGCATTAGAACAAGATGGCTTCAACGCCGTCGTTATTTCTTGCACCGAGTCGCTCGAGTCAAATCCCCTCAAGGACACTGTTAACTGTGAGCTGCCTGCAATATATCCGATACAATCAAGCATTCTCCAACCTAAAATTTATTCGTTATTAGAGCTGTAGTCTCCTGCTTCTTTTACTCTTCCGCGACTCTCTAGGATACCGGCGGGCGGCACGGCCCGAACTGGACGAGCGTCTTGCGGACTTCTCCGAGTCACCCGCTGCCTCAGTGCCTCCCACATATCAGTCTGAGATCTGAGTAACAGTTACTATTAGACAGAGAACATCTGTCTGGGCTGCCCAACGGCTGGGCCGTATCATTACTCTGCTACTGAGTAAGTGCTAGAAGTTATCTGCGATTCCCTGGACCAGTGATACGGGATTGGTTAGTGCAATGCTAGTATCAGAGGCCGACGAGGACGATGACAGATGCATCATGGGAGAGTCGTCAGATTTTACAATGACTCACGCGCGATACGGCTTCGACTTACTGTAAGAATAAGAGCTTACACATGCCAGAACTTGGCGCCATTTCCGGCATTTGCGCGTTCTCCCTCTTCAAATGAAGCTTTCGTTGCGCGATTCTTGATGGCTAGCGCGTCTCGCTCGCTGAGTGGAAGACTGATACTTCCTATATCCTTGAAATGTAGAGCAGGGTTTTGTGCAGCTTTGTGCGTCTTCTCGTACGAGAAAGTTGCGTTGGACTGCCAATCGGTGTCACTATCCAACAAGGTGGCCAAATCACCCTTGCGGTCGCACGCGTGTTCAATGAACAATGTCACGGTATATGGCACAATCATCACTCACTCGGATATCATCCTCATCATCCTCATTGCCTTCGTTGCCTTTATCGTCGTCCCTTCCGGACTTTGTTACTTCTTGTCCAGAAACCAATATGTCTCTAAAATTCCATCCTTGATGTAGCGAGATGCGTCAATGACAGCGACGAGGAGGACCGCAGTCGGATGCACAGAGGAGGCAAATGATCCTGGGTTGGTAACTATGTACAGCGAAATTTAGCGGAAACCCGCGTCTTTAACGCCGCAGCCACCGACGCGTCATCTCCGCTCGAAAACTGCATTTTGGATGAACTCAACTGACCTGTCTCTGCCGACTCAAGTATATAACTAGACGAGGACTGAGGACAAAATATGTTATTCTTCACCTATTGAACTCGTTGATCAACGAAAGCGATATGATCACCGCAACCAGCTCTTCCATCCACTCTCGTCCCAGCCCTTCTCAAATTGTTCCGCTGAGAATCGATGTACCGCCCACGTTCGTGCGCGCACCCTCATATCCAGCTCTTCTTTCTTGGACAGAGTGAAAGCTTCATGCAGCGCTCCAGCAAAAGTCTCGGTTGATGTAGCATGGTATCCTGTTTGCATCATGTGTAAGTCACGAACGAAGTTGATGTTTAGAAACACGCTACCTGTCGGTTGGCCATTGTAAGGCACGACGATATCGTTCAAAGGGCCGCCGGACGCGTGTGTCACTGGGATGACACCAGCAGCCTGCAGATGCATGAGCAAGGTAGTATTGTAGCACAAAACCGAAGTATACCATGAGTTCCACGACGTTGATACCAAAGTGTTCATCTACCATCGTGCTCAGACCGATGCTGGCTCTGGAGAGCCATTTCAGCACGTCTGGATACGACGCATTGACAATGAACTCGGTTTGGTCCTGGCGTAGTATAAGTGGTGTGAAAGGAGTCAATGATATGACTTACGTCGATAGCCAATTTCTTGGCCAGCTCCTTCAATCCGGCCACACGAGCAGCATCTCCTTCATTACGACTACCTCCTATGAGCACCAATCGTATTCTCAGTGTAGCGCTCGAGTATTCTGGATGGTCCTTGAGAAGCTTTTGGAAAGCATACAACTGGGCCTGGTGGTCTTTCTCTGGACTATGAGCCGGTGAGCGTCATCCTCAATCGCCAGCAGAAGAACGTACCGGAATTGTGCAAGACTGAGGATGACACGCTCACGGTCTTTGAGAGGGAATTGGGCCATCTCGTGCGCGTCACAGGGCGGGTAGACGACACTCGCCGACGATAGAGGTACGCGCGTGGGGTCTCGCAAGGCGGGAAAGGTCATCAGGGCAAGCGGTGTACATAGGTGAATCACGTCAAGGATCATATCTCTGTGCCTCAAAGCAAAGTCTATGTGTCCCTTTGTCCAGGACGAGTTGACCATGATGAAGGAAGCCTGTCGGAGGGAGTACGAATAGTAATACATGAACAACCGGTAGTATCTGTCCATGGGTGTAATGATTCAGCATCGATAGTGATGGTAATGGTATAAAAGATTACGCACAGCAGCTTTACCTGACTGCGAATTGTGGAAGAGGCCACAAAATCAGGGTTCGTATGAGAGTGTTGGCGAGAAGAGACTCTGGCAAGCATATTTCTGCTAATGGTCGGATAGTGGGTGTATGTTCCAATCGGTACACCACCAACTAGCTTCACGATGTGGAAAGTGAAAGCATATCCCATGCTGTCTGAAAGTCGGATCAGCAAGAGCATATACGCAGAGCACTGAACTTACCAATGTACAGATCAGGTATGAGCTTAGACATGGCTTCCCATGCCAAGAACATGGACCCAATACTCTGCCCAAGCATTGTGAACCGAGGCCATGTTTTGTCTTCAACGAGGTATCTTCGCTTCAAGTACACAAAGTCCACAGAAGAAGGTGACAACTCTATATCAAATCCAGCCTGCGAGAGACGTCAATTAAGTGAGTAACATCGCATGGCCTATGACACGCACCTTTACTTTGGCCAGAATCTGCTCCTTCGTCGCGTCTGTGTCCCCCGTGTACACAACACTCAGGACATCTGGCTGAGTGCGCTGCATAAACGCTATTGCACCCCATAACACCCGTTCTCCTCCGCCACCTGCGTTACTTCGTTGCTTGGTGAGATCAGACACCGAACGGATGACCACGACCAGACGGTGCTTACCAGTACGGATGAAAGAAGCCTACTATCCTCTTCGACTTCTGGTCTATCACCCCAAGCTTCTCAAAAAATGCTTTCCGACGGACACGATTTTCGACACGTATAGCTTCGATGCGGGCGGTGCAAGCTAGGTAGGCGACTGTGCACAAGAGGAATACACCTCCGATACTCAGCAGAAGTAGGTCCATCCCACTGTATGCCGGAAGTCTATGCTAACGAATTCATTAGCAACACCCTCGATAGTCCAAGACGACGACATACCGTTCACTGGCAAGACGTAGGAGGTTTACAATACAATGGCGACCGCCTGGTCAGACTCAGAGCCTCAGGCCTCAGAGGCCATCCACGTTGAGCGTCCATCTAATCTAATCTTTTGGCACAGACACGTACGCTGTCGCGGCACGTCCGAGGTCGTTCAACTCTCTTTCGGCTTCCGAGTCTCCCTATAAATGAAGGTGAAGCTGTGTGCTTTGAAGCAGTAATTCGATTCAGGAAGAGGTAGGTTATTGCTAACTTTTCTAACTACTCAAGCACTCACGAGTCTTTGTACAGCATGGCCGACCGCGAAGGGCAACTCTCCAACCCGGTAAAACCATACCGGTACCAGGACTGCCTAGCTTGCCGTGTGACTGGCACAGGTGCTCTTGTTGGTGTAGGCATTTATGCCCTTAGTATGACGCGCATGAAAGCTCCAGGATCACCGTTAGGCAAACGTATCATGGGAGGTATTGGTTTTGGTACGTGACGATTTCGATGTGCATCTCATACTGGTGGCCTGATGTTGTTGCGTTGCCGTCAGGATTTGTCGTGGCTGGCGTGTTCAGATGGAACATGAAATAAGTGCTGTCATGCCTTGTCGAACCTCCTGGAATCCTATTCGTGAACCGATAACCATGGCAAAGAACCAATAGATATTATATAACAAATGTGGGCGTGTCGTATCCTGAGTATGATGTGCGAGAGACCATGAAGAAATCGTGAAATAACAGACATGACTATAAGAAATAGCTTTGTCGTCAGTGAGAGAATCGAATAATGCTAATGATGACCCATATCCTCCTCCTCTCCCTCAACTACCGCGGCGTGGGCATCTCCACTCTCGTCGTCTGAACTACTCACATCGGTATCCACCCATGCATCTCCCCCGCTCGCAACGTCTCGTTCCGACTGAGCAGCCAAACGACTTGGCGACATATCCGACGGTGACAATCCAGCCCGCGCAAGGAGCATAGTCAGGCTCTGCTTCCGATCCCCAGGGGTCCAAGGCCCAGGCACTCGTACATTCGAGGTGAACACGTCCCCCACCAAACCAGATTCGGCGACACCAACCACTTGGCTAGCAGCGGTAGGTCCAACGTCGACCTCGGGTTCCTTCGGTAGCGTGAGCACGACGCTGGCACCATTCAACTTCGGAACGGCCGGCGTGCTCTTCACTTCGTGTAGATGCGCGCTCCGAGCCCATCGTTTCGCCGACTTGGGCACGGGCCCAATCACCGATCCCATACTGGCGCTCTGGACGATCCCACCGGTGCCGCCTGACGAAGTACGTTGGATCGGGGGACGTGGCGAGACCAAGGCCGCTGTGGTTAAGCTTGCTGAACTTGGACCGGTGGGTGTCAGAGGTCGGAAGGCATAGCGGTGACCAGCGGAACGCATGGGCGAGCGTAGTGATGTGGGTGTACGAAGATGGACGTTCGCGGCCTGTTTCCTCGCGGCGGCGACGGGATGAGTGCGTTTGCTTCGTGGGAAGTCTGCACTTGCAGGCCCGTGCTTGCGAGAGGGGAACTTGATACGAGCTGTGGCGATGTTATTACTCCATCATTGTGAAAAAAACAAACATGTGCTCACCAATATCAGGTTTCTCTGTATCCTCTGCCGAATCTGACACATGAGACGAAGAAGTAGGATCTCGAGTTGAGCTCTTGAACCGGTTCATGAGGTCACTACCCAGCCCGCTCAGGCTCAACGTCCTCTTTCTCCAGTCCCATTCTCGCAATGAATTAGTCCGAGAACGCGGATAATCAGCGGGTTGAGGAGGATGCACGACTTCGCCTCTTGATCCGCGGGTCAACGTTATGAAGATCAAGATGGCGAGTAGCAGGCACAACTGGGCGATGCCCAGACGTTTCTCAAGGATGACCTGTTACGGGGATGTTGAATATTTTGGTGGTAAAATCAGGAAGGAAAGAAGTACTTCGTCGGTGAGTCTGTTCACCCTGGACATGAGCTCAACATGTTCTAGGTCGAGCCGTTTCCGATGCCTCTCGAATTCCAATACGGAACGTTGATACATCTGCGCTTGAGCCTTTCCCTACACGTCATATATCAGTACCAATTTCCGAGTATATGTACTGTATGCTTACGATACCCTCCAGCCTACCCACATCCTCCCCAAGCCTTCGCATCATCTCTCTGACGCCAGCAATCTGCTCCTCCACGTATCTGGAGTATAAGGTGGTATTGCCCTCGAGAGCCGTCAGACGGTTCATTATGGTGCGGTAGATAGATTCTCCGCCGCTGTTCGGCGACACGGGGACCAGAGAATGAACAGTGTGGACAGGCATGGACGAAGACACGGAAGATCGAGACGATTGTGGGGTGTGTGATTGGGCAGATGAGTAAGACGAGTTTCTGGAGGTATGAGAGGTATTGCTGGGTGTACCTGATGATGAGGATATCTGTGAAGACGCTAAACTTGAGGGAGAGACTAGTGGTGAGTGGGACATGTCAGAAGAGTTAGAGGTATGCGTAGTCAAAGCTGATGTCGTGGATGATATTGGAACTGAATCGCGCTGGGGTGTCGGAGAGTCATGGTTTGATGGTGGCTCGCCAACCAGATGAGCTGCAAGGTCGACTGAGGGTTCTGTAGGGGAGGGCGAAGAGGGCTGGTGTGCGGAACTTTCAGAATGTCGCGTTGGAATCGATGTAGACGGGGTATCTATCAATACATCGGCAGACGAGGTGTCTGAGATGGAGACAGGGACTTCCTCGGGCCTGTCCACTGAGGGATTTGCAGCGGTGCCATCCGACGAGGAGTTTGGTGCAGACACCGAACCATAGTCTGCTTCAATGTGTGTTGCCCTAGGAATAGCGATGTCCCCAAAGGTTTCGACGCTGACACCTTCCAGAACACGTTGTCGGCTTTCATCTTCCCACATGTCCCATTTCCAATGCTCCAGATGTGTCAGGCCATACACTCGTAGCAGTGACAAAGGGCAGTAGTACTCGTTGCCGTAGTGAGAGTGGAAGTCGATTCGTATGAAACGGTAGAAGTCCGTCAGGGATAGAGGATGGAACGTCTGCAGACCCATGAGACTTTCGTTCGTGAAGGTAGCTTAACAAACACACCTGTACACCGCGACTATTCTTTGCTCGATACGTCCCCGCAGGTACCCAACCGCCCTGAATCGTCTTCGCCACGCTCACTGAGAAATCCTTGAACACCCCGCTGAAGAACTCGTAGTTCGCCAGCTGCACGGTGTCAATCCGAATGTCGTCGCACAATTCCACCACCACAAACTGCTTGTTCTCCGCGCACGGACTAAGCATGTACCGGTCCTTTTTCGACGACAAGATAGATGATGCGGACTTGGCAGACTTGTGTGCGTTATGCACGCTAGCTGAGCAGTCTAGGGACGCGTAGTTGAATCGGTCGACGATAGGAATTTGAATATGGGGAGAGAGCTTGTCGGAAGGCAAGTCCACATCTACCACTGATACAGGTGCGGTCGCAGAGTTGTCTATACCAGAAGGTGAAGGCAGAGGCTCTGGGACATCTTCAGTGACTCCAGGTTTGTGCGCCTGGGTTGAAGGGATGTGCGAGCCTGCTGCCGGGTCTTTGTGTACCTCTGCTAACCGCCTGGCTTTCCATTCCTCGAACGTAAGTAGCACCTCTTGATCTGTTTCTTCCAACGGCGTGAGGGGTCTCAGACAGCATATAGGCTGTTCTGGAGGTTTCGGTGCATGAATGGCAATGTTGTAGAATGGTCCGTATGACGTTGTGGGTCCTGAAAGTGCTGGAAGTGCTGTAACGAGTAAGGCCAGCAGAGAAAGCGGCAAGTTCGAATACGAGAACATGACGATGTAGTAGGCTGGTAGACCAATGCCAGGCTGGCAGGCCCTTATATCCTCACTTCCACGTCAGTCGGACAAGAATGAGGTGGTCAAGTGGTGGGCGTCGAAGAGAAAGACATGCTATTCCTGTAAGGCTATTCCGAGCTTCATCTTATCGTGATAGCCGTCCACCTCATTCAGCCACGTCGATGCGAAGATGTTCGTAACTTGCTCAGAATAATTTCAATTGGACACGGCAGTTCGTCGGAGACATTCTGTATATATATATACCGAGGAAAGAGAAGGTATCGTAGGTACTACACGCGGGAGTAGGAGCACTGCTAAAGCAGTAAGGAAGAGAGCACCACAGAATGCTAAGTGAGGATCGAATTCCGCCGACATGATTAGAAGACTGTAGAAGAGTCCAGGAGGGTGCACTACTATCCTCCGTGTCACGTCACAATGTTGGCATTTATGCGCTGCACTGTAATATACAACGTCATGAGAATGTGACAGCGTAACATGGTCAGAATCACGTACAACACCAGTCAGACCTGACGCTTTGGAGTTCATGATCAGGGCAACGATGAGACCTGGAACAGAATATGAGCTGAAGCCGTGTGTTATACACGAAATGAAAACGTACCGTAGAGACCCAACACTTCAGCGAAAATGAGGATCAAAATCTGGAAACACAAGAATCAGCGCTTTGTGAGTCCGTACAACCATGCAATGCGTACCATGCCGACGAAGAGCCTTGGCTGTTGAGCGGTACCCCGCACACCAGCGTCACCAACGATACCAATCGCGAATCCAGCAGCCAGACCAGAGAGGCCGACAGCAAGGCCGGCACCCAATTGAACGAAACCTTGGAACAAGGACATCTCCATCACCACTGAAACCAGCAACATATGTCAGTATTGTTTCGCAACTCCCGTGTGTTTGCACTTACAATCTCCCGAGATGAGCACCGAAACGACGAGACCGTAAATCTAAGCAATTTGGTGTCAGAGACAAGATGACACGATAGAAAGGAGCATCTCACGGCAATGATACCAGCCATGACGACTGGGATGGTACACTTCATCATCTCCTCAGGCCTGAGAATCGCCATGGCCGAGATACCAACTCCTGACTTCGCGGTTCCATAACTGGGGCATGGTCAATACACTGTTTGCAGGTACGACGAAGCTTGTTGCGCGTACCTCGCTCCTATGCCTGAAAGTAATGTGTGAGTATCGATAAAGACACGAATCAAGGACCAGAGTACTCACAGGTGAAGATAATGGCACTCGCGCAGCCCTAGAAATTAGAGGATGAGCATGACGTGCCGCAAGTGGTAAGTTGTAAAGCCATCTCACCATTGCGCTGAAGAAGGGAGCGTATACAGGACACAAATCAGACATGGCTTGCAGAGATATGAAGGAAGGTCAAAAGACGACGAGTGCGACGAGTAGAACGATGAGCAGAACAACTGCGTCGTCGGAAGCGACGATGCCAACAAGTGCAGCGGAACGCGGCATATTCCGATCGGAGAACGAATGATTCAAACGCCGATAGAGACGACTTTGGAGATGATGGCTGTACCGACCCACTTCTCCTCATCGCTATCCATGCAAACGCTTCTGCGGGCTGACAACCAATCGAGGAGGTGTATCATCATGTATTTGCAGGATCAAGTCAAGTTGCAGCAGCTGGTCACTTCTCTTCGTCGGAAAGAACGTTGGTCGACCCACCTCTCACCTGCTTGAAGAAGTCACGGAGAACTACTTCGCCGAATATAAGCGTAACACAGGTCGTTTGTTGGCTAAAGCTCGCAATGAACGTTCTCTTCACGATTTGGCACGCAGCGAGCCTCGTGCGCCTCACATACCGAAGGTGTTCGTCTCCTTCCATTGACGAGGGGTTCGCATTCATCGTGATGCAGTATGTTCCCCCCACCTGCAGATGTGTGAATTCACGATGGGCCATCCAAGAAGGAGCGGGCGAAAGCGTACCGATCTTTCCGTCCCCTGCGTGCATAGCCCAGCGTATATTTCTCGCGCCAGACGACGAATCGCCCATAGCGTTGAATAATGTCGCTGCGCTGGAGATATACACAAACATGGTGCGTGATTTTGTATGAAACACAGTGTTCGGCGAAATCATACTTCTCTGCAGGCATTATCACTTTCACTGCGAGAAGATGGCTCCTCGAGTTCTGCCACTCGAACCTCAATTGGGAGAACTTTCTCATCGGACATGGCACTCTCGATATCTGGCTCCTCGAAGCCGAATACATCAGTATCGTACCGAGCCCACTGGCCTGCTTTGGGCTCAGTGCCGTCGAGCCCCTCGGCAGCATGGTCTACACGAGACTCGATCTTCAATGACCGTGTGCCGACGATCTCAACATGGCCGCGATACTCACGATGCAGTGGGGTGGATGTAGCTTCGGTGAGTATCATCCGTGTTTAACGTTGGTGCTACTCGCTCACTGCAAGAAACGATAGGGCTTCACTCTGACGGTCGCAGGAAGCCGAGGAGACGCATCAAGTTTGCAGCCGAGAACTCTCAGTCAAAATACTCAAGACCCGACTGTTGGAGTGGACCACGAATGAGACCTCTGCTCCTGTGGCTAATAGTAACTTGAAGCACGGACACCGGTTAGTCCTCGTCCGATCTCGCGGTCACTTGTGATTGGCTTGGAGAGATCGATTAGATCATCTTCGTCCACCGAAACGTCCGATATTGAGTGCCTAGTTGGCAGTGGTTCACTCTGGGCACACTGTGGCGGGCGGATTCGACTTCTCTCTTGTCCACGCCGACGACGCGACTGTGTCGCGTCCCATCTCGACGCCTTCATTCGATGAGCCACCCCGCCGTGCTCTACGGGTCGAGTNTNNCTNNNCNTNTNCNATNNCAANCTCNNNNATNCGTNNNNTG
>SGPM01000127.1:0-54269 GCA_004802725.1 Antrodiella citrinella | reverse complement strand
TGTNACTNNNGNGNNGNNNNGACNNTCTNNTNGNNTNNNTNCAGGTCATCATNGGNTCNGGNCCNGCNGGACACACNGCTGCGATCTANCTCGCACGNGCCAANCTNNANCCGGTCCTCTTCGANGGCTNCATGGCNAACGGCTTCGCGGCNGGTGGTCAGCTCACNNCNACTACNGANNGTANGTANTGNNTNCNTTTCTTCGCAGNACATCNCAATGATCNCANTNNTCAATCTCATCNNANAGTTGAAAACTTNCCCGGTTTCCCNTCTGGCATCCTNGGNCCTGANCTCATGGACAANTTNCGTTCNCAATCCNTGCGNTTCGGNACNAANATNATCACNGANACNGTNNCNAAGGTNGANCTCTCCNCTCGGCCGTTCAGATACTGGCGGGAGTTCCAGGAGNNCCAGGAGCCTGAGACAGCAGACACCATCATCATCGCTACCGGTGCCAGTGCAAAGCGTCTCGGGCTGAAGGGCGAGGANACATACTGGCAGAGCGGAATCAGTGCTTGNGCAGTCTGCGACGGTGCTGTCCCCATCTTCAGGAACAAACCGTTAGCCGTCATTGGTGGAGGCGACTCGGCTGCGGAGGAAGCTACNTGTGAGTGCTTATCATATGTTTTCGCGTTTTAATCTCTGACAGGATGACGTAGATTTAACAAAATATGGCTCCCACGTCTACGTTCTCGTTCGTCGCAGCGACCTCCGCGCNTCGAAGATCATGGCGAAACGTCTGCAGAACCATCCCAANGTCACCATCCTGTGGAACACCGTCGCCTCTGAGTGNAAAGGCGACGGCGACCTGTTGAANGGCCTNGTGATCAGGAACGTNGTCACCGGCGAGGAGAAAGACTTGCAGGTGAACGGCCTCTTCTATGCCATCGGTCACGAACCCGCNACCGCGATCGTCCGTAACCAGTTGCAGACCGACTCCGAGGGCTACATCGTGACCGTTCCNGGAACGACGCAGACGAGTGTGAAGGGCGTGTTCGCGGCTGGTGACGTCCAGGACAAGCGATATCGTCAGGCTATCACGAGTGCTGGGAGCGGTTGTATGGCNGCCTTGGAGGCTGAACGTCTGATTGCGGAGGAAGAGGAGGGCGTAGAGTAAAGACATTTTGTGCACGATCTGTTATACCCTCTTGCATACTACTAGAGAATTTTTGGGCAGCATGTACTATATTATACACACCTTATGAACAGTGGTTCACCTACCAAATTGTACGACTCTTAGTGTTGGCGTCGAGGGATGTTCATTCCTGAGGTCACACGCCTGACGTCAANGAGCGATCTTTCCAAATGCCCCGTTCAACATCCATCGCTATGTGNATTTCCCTCTTACCATGTATTCGGTCGTAAGTACAGATTAGGCCACGACTTCACCGATACTTTCGTTCTTGTCGCAGCCTTCGAATTTTGAGGCGCATGTACAGGACCATCAGAGAATCGGGAAGTGACCTATACCTCAGGGGGGAAACGACGTCGAGGACCNATAATCATCANTTCTACGTATACAGCCTCTTCCTCTCAAACTCTCTCTTTCGACGAAACGAGGTATCGATTTGACCATGGACATGAAAGCTACAGGGTCCAGGATGACACTCGCCACCCATGAAGACTCGTCAGTGAGATTCGAGGGCCTAAACGCGTCGGTGGCTGGAGCGCTAAAGACGCGACTGGCCCCACAGCTGGTCCTCCGCCAAAGAAACGCAAGATCGGTGATGGCACCCAGATCCTACCTCCACTTCGCCTTTGATTCTCCCTCAACGGTCTCGTTGCTCTCCTATCGTAACACCATCCACGCGTAGAACGAATGTGCCATTGTAGAGATGGTGCACATCCCTCCGCGAATAATCTTTCACGTAATTTCCATTTTTTGCCCCGCCATCCTCTTGTCCTATCGCAGTATCCGTCTTTCAGTTTAGGCCTGACCCGCTCATCTTACCGGGCAGATACAAGGCATATATTCTAGTAGGCCGCCATCACTAAAGTCATTCATCTATGCAATGGCGGTGTTATCGAAGGTACCTTCATCGCGCAATGCGGCTTCACGGCGAAGAGTTTCCTGCTCCGGAGATACCTACTCATCTTTTCAAGGCTCATGCACATGTACATATGTTCAATCCACAGATACAATTTAGGCAATCCCGTGCTTCTAGAAGTTGGACGTTTCAAACATCGCGATCACTGGGACTTCAGGTCGACTTGCGCCATCCTGATACAACCTTCGCCATGCCGTTCGCCCCATCAGCGTATTCATTCATGCGACAAACTTTAGCTTTCTCCTCTATATTCACTTTCTGACGAACCTCCGGCAGAAATCATCTATCCGTGTCGCTGGTTGAGTATGTCTGTCACGGTAAGAAGCACAAGCGGACCAGAAGCATAGTCATAAGACGCATAACGCTCATCGGTATTCCGAATGACGTGCTGATCATCCTCCCTACAGTCGTCTTACTGGTGCACATGGTAGCCCGATAGTAAGTCCGTCGACTTTGTAGCCTCGTGGATTCCAAGCCCTAGTACTAATTGTCCGTGCCTTGACAGTCAGATTCTTGTATTTAAGGCCCCTTCAATGCATCCCAAGTCGGTATCGCGGAAAGAAGAAACATCATGTTCGGCCTCGCATCATTGCTCAGTCTTGCTACCGCGGTAGCGGCAGTGTCTGTAACCCAAACAAACACTACGCTGACCTTCAGCAATGCTGAATTGGCGTTCGAGTACGTGCTACGTCATGATGCTCGCTGTCCTGGTTTCGCCTGACATGTATCCTAGCGTGCTGAAAAGCAACGGTTACATCAGAAATATTCTTTACCAGAACACGTCGCTCTTAGGAGCTGCAACTTCGACATCTGGAAACTTATACACAGGTGTCGTGTTTTCCAGTATGCCTTGCACTTTGATGTACTGACATCAGGATGCGATTATTTCAGATTTTCCGGGAAAAGCCTTCAGTTTGACTAATGATCCTACTTATGAGGTTGTCCAAGGACACGACTGGGCTGGGATCATCTTTACCGACAACGACACATCCACAAGCTCCGTGTAAAGTCATTTTCCTTGTTCATAATAATTCACACTCATATTGGCTTGCAGCGTTCAGAGATACTGGTTCCTTCGTGATGGCGAAAGCGGTCTCCACAGCTTTTTGAGGCTTGCCTATTTCAATGAGACTCCTTTGCCCGATACTCTCAGCGAGGTACGCACCATGTTCAGACCCAACGCCGCTCAAACACTCTGGACCCACCTCGTTACAAATTCCGAGCAATGGGTACGTGGAAATTCTCCAGCTACGCGCGAATTAACTGAACTTGGTACAGTCACCGATTCCATCCGCTGAAGCTCTCACAAATGAAGTTCCAGTTCAAGACGCGTGAGTCACGCACTCAGCTCAAGTCTGACGAATTTCGAGCTCATTTGATGGGCCCTCGAAGTACGTGGTACCTCGGGCTGACACCAGAGGATCAGTATGTCGTACAAGAGTCAGACTATTTCACAAAGGTTTGCTCTTTCTTCTCCGGATCAGCGTTCACGTCGAGCTGAATCCTTGATAGTATACGTTTGCGGACAACCAGACAAACAAAGCACATGGCTTAATTGCCAACCAATCCGATGGCGCAACACTGGGTGCGTGGTGGGTAGAAAATCAAAGAGACACCTCCTATGGAGGTCCTGTAAGTCTTCTGTAGTCATCGCGATCCTGAGTTGTGTCCTGATGCTCTGTACCAGGCTCACCTTGACTTGATGGTTGATGGGATTATATAGTACGTTTCCTCCCTTATATTCGCTGGTGCAACTTTTCATTTCTCGTCCCCTCCACTAGCAATAAGTTGTCGTCCAGGTAAGAATAATCTCTGCAGGTTCTATACTGCTCAATCTCAATTACTGCGTTGTTTTTGCAGCCATGGTGGCGCAATGTGAGTTGTTTAATTGTGTTGGTCCGATGAGGGAACTCACCTTTACTCTAGTTCTCCCAATGTCACGTACGGCTTCGATCGCACATATGGGCCGCAGGTCAGTCTACCACTTATCGCTATGCGGCGCTGCTAAATTTCGAAGTAGTTCCTGTACCTCAATCATGGTCATCAAGCAAGGTCAGTGCGGCCATTGATTTTCGCGTTTCTCATACAGCGCTGATAATTTATTTCCAGTGTTCAGAGCCTGCTGAAGGATGCAGAGCAGTTCGCAGATCTCGGGTGGAACGAAGCTTTCTACGATACTATAGCGCCCTATGTAATGCACCTTTCATGTGGTCGTACGCCCTCCTTGCTGACTCTTCTGCACAGGTCCCCGGATACTACCCATCCACGCGTCGAGGAGAGTTCAAGGCCAAGATATCGGTCCCCCAGGGTGCTTCCGATGTGGTCGCAGTCCTCGCTGCCAACAGTGTCGAATTCCAAGCCAGCGCGACAGTACCAAGTGCATTCCAGTACTGGCAGACGGACGTAGAGAATGGCGAGATCGATATCCAGCATGTTCGAGAAGGTCAATACAGGCTCACGGTGTACGCTAAAGGTAATTCAAGTGCAGAGTGTTCGGTCGTTCGACGCTAATACAGGGTCGCATTACTAGGGATATTCGGAGACTATATCCAGGACAACATTGAAGTGAAAGCAGGCCGTGTGACGTCAGTCAAGGCTACGTGGAAGCAAGACTCTGCAGGACATGAATTGTGGCGGATAGGTACCCCAGACAAGACTTCTGGTAAGCACTTATATTGTCGTCGATAGCTTGTACCTGACCATCATGGTTATGAAGGCGAATTTAGGAACGGTTGGGAGCGCGATCTGACTCATCCCCGCACCCCATACAGTATGCACATCTTATCATTCTGACGTACACTTCCTACCCTGAATATTTCTCGCAGAATATCGTATATACTGGGGTCCTTGGGACTTTCCTACTCAATTCCCCAATGGCGTCAACTTTACAATCGGAAAAAGCGACGAGGGGACGGACTTTGTGAGTGTCTGAGTGTTGCTTCTCGGAAATAGACAGAACCTGATTGATTCTAGAATTATGTCCATTGGGCTCAATATGGACCTACATACACTCGCAACAATACCGTCACTGGTTCGTCTTCCAGACGCGTCTTCGGGATGACTGCCTATCTGACAGATACGCTCAGACATCAACAACTGGCAGATTAACTTTGATCTCTTGCAACGTCCGTCGCCGAACTCAAATGCTACCTTTACAGTCCTCTTCGCAGGTAATCTTTCTTCCAATTGCAAGCAGTGATCTTTGACAGAGCGGTCTCCCAGGTGCATACACCACTGCCGGAAACACGCATCTTTGGCAAGGGACCTATCCTTCATTCGACGTGAGTACGTTCTTATAACCAAATGTCATTATTGACATGCGAAACAATGGTAGTTCCTGACCTACGTCAACGATGAACCGACTCCTCTGTCTTTCACCATTGGTCCTGACCAGAGCAGCAGCTGTGGCGTACGATCTGGTCAGTGATCTATTCTGATATCCCACCAATGCATTACAGCCTCATGTTGATGCCATACTTAGCTATATCGTGTACGACACTAAGCACAAAGTTCGAATTCCCTGGGACGTGGTTGAAGGAAGGCGGTAACAAACTCATCGTGCGTGATTCTATTTCTGCTTTTCATCAAGGCACATATTCTCAACGGAACGTCCGATATAGCTTTCGCTTCCTGTCAACTCGCCGATTGTGAGTACAAATGCCAAGGCCTCGTTCTTCTGCTAACGAATTCGTCTCTTGCAGTACGTTCAATATGATGCTCTTCGGCTCGAGCTAGCGTAACATCAGCGCGTCTCCTCTGGAGTGCTATTATCATGGGTTATACATGTGCAGTATTCCTCGCAGATACCTCTCCGGGATAACGAAGCATACAAGAATGAGATCAAATGAGAGTTTTTGTCTGAACACTCTTTACCAATGCTGGCATGATGTCGTCGGATACTTCCGGTGCCGCGGCGGGCCGCCAAAGTCCGACGAACATTAGTACGGTACAACTACTGTGCTTGCGCTTCCATCTCAGCCTCTTCTTGGCCTCTTTGACCAAAAACATCGCAGCTGTCTATCTGTATCTGTGGAAATATGGAATCCCAACTAACTTTGTGACTCGTTGAGCTTCAATTGTGGATATTTGGCTTTCCGACCATTGTATGCGAGACACATCACATGGGCGTGGAAAAGACAGGAGGAGTATATGGGTCATCTGGGTCTTCAAACTGAAATACACATACAGGTGAGACAATGGCTGGGCTATCCTATCTTCTCACCACATCCCCGTAGGCTATGAACAGCCCACTGATTGTACGCCGAACGTTGTCATCGTCACTGGTGCATCTAAACTGCGCATGGCCGACGACGGATTTGATGTAGCTGTCAATGACATACTCTTGTTGGAACAGGAGCTGCAGCAAGTAGTCGAGACTATCGTGGGGAAGGGAAGGAAGGCATTGGGTGTGACTGGGGACGTGAGCGTGGAAGCAGACGTTGAGAGGCTGGTAGCGGAGATGGTGGATCATCTGGATGGCGTTAATGTTATGGTTGCAAATGCAGGGATTGGGGGGGGGAGGGCCACTTCTTCAAAGTGAGTGTCCTCCACCTAATTTTTCGTGCGAGCTGACATGCTTTGCCGTCCTTTTTAGTCGACATGAAGAAGTTCGATCGCGTTATAGCGGGGCGTCATGTTGTGTTACCACTATGCTGCTCGTTAAATGGTCAAACAGAAACGTGGTGGAAGGCTTATAGGTCCGGAACATCAGTGTGCATTGCGGGGTGTTGTTTCTTTGTAGGCGTGTCTTCGATTTTTGGAAAGAAGGGAACTATGTACAATCAAGCATAAGTACTGTGCATCGTACGCGCCCTTCATTCTACGGATCGTGCCTTCACTTGCGTCTTCCGCATGCCAGATACACGATGGCTATAATAGCCATTTACATCTCACCATCCATGTACATACGCTCGACTTCACAATCTCTATGCCGTCATCAATAGATTAGATCGATCTTAATCCGCATCTTATCGTAAATTCTGAATCTCGACTCAAATTCCAACTGGTTTGCTTCCTCAACTGCTTCCCAAGCTATCTTTCGCTGAAGGGAATATTGAGGTACACGGTATTATAAAGGTGCGTTACTTCAACACAGTTTTTCGAGCGACGGCTGAGGGCAATCAAGTTCGGCTTCAAACCTAGCAGAGATCAATACCCCTCGCTGCACTATCAGTCTTGTTCTGGTTGACCACCATGAGTCTACGAATGTCTTCCCACTTTATGGACGAGCGGGCTGAAGATGGAGACGACGTTCAACGCGGAACAGAATACTCGAGCTCAGGAGACGACGAGGAAGATTTGACTTGGGAGGACTGGGTGTCGGATTCTGTCTCCAAGCGACCGTGCAAATCTCTCTTTGACGAGACGAAGTTGACTTCTGTCGCGGAAATAGTGGAGTGGGATAGGCTGAACCACGGATTCGATCTTGACGCGACTTGCAAACGATTGTGTGCGTGCTTGACCATCTGCTTTGCGATTCATTACTAATCTTGACATGCTTCAGCATTGGATCAGTACCAGCGTATACGTCTTATCAACTGGATACGCAAGGAAGTGTGTATGCGTCAAACTTTCCATGATTCTCTGCTGATTACTTGGAAGTGTAGAAACCGAGTCCCAAGGAAGTGAATGGCTTGACAGGTCGGGAGGAGCTGTTCTCCGCGGATTCTTATTTGATTCCCACTCTGGAAGATGACCCATTACTCCGTATGTTCTCTTTTCCTCATCCGAATGTTCGCATGTTGCATACTCAAACGGCTTGGTAAAGAGGCCGGGACGGACGATTGGACGGATTCTGAAGAAGATGACGCATTGATTGTACAACCATCCTCGAAATACGATGCAGGGAGCGCATCCCGCAAGATCGCTGCGCTGGAGAAGAAACTCAAAAAATCCAAGGAAGATCTCGCCAATTATCGTGGTTTTGTTGGTGAACGTCTCAATCTCGCTAGTCTAGCTGAGGCATTAAAGGAGCCCGGCGTGTCGTCCACGCATGATTCTGCGTCTCTGCGAGACGATGATTCACATTACTTCCAAAGCTACGGCGAAAATGGTACGTCCAAGAATTTCTGTTCGGTCAGATTCCAATTGATGAATGAATGCCTTCGTAGACATCCACGCAGTCATGATCCAAGACAAAGTCAGAACGGCTTCATATGCAAAATTCATCTTGACCAGCCCCGAACTATTCAAGGACGCGATTGTCTTGGATGTTGGATGTGGTACCGGTATCCTGTCTCTGTTCGCCGCTCGAGCTGGAGCAAAACGCGTCTTTGCAGTGGATGCCAGTGACATCGCTGAGAAGGCGGAACGGATTGTCAAGGCGAACAACTTTGAGCACGTTATCACGTGAGTTCTCCTGGTCATTTTCTTTCCCTCGTACTCAAGTAGTTGTGTCTAGCGTGATCCGAGGAAAGGTGGAGGACATCAAGCTGCCGGACGGTATCACGCATGTGGATGTCATCATCTCGGAGTGGATGGGATATGCGCTCCTGTACGAGTCTATGCTAGACTCCGTTCTGAGTGCTCGGGATCGATTCTTGAAGCCGGAAGGTGGTGTTATGGCTCCAAGTCAGTGCAGGATGATGTTCGGCTTGTGCGAAGCAGGAGACGTCTACAAGGAGCGTGTTGGGTTCTGGGGTGACGTCTACGGTATTGATCATTATATAAACGCTTTGCTCTCAACGCTGCTGACCTTCAAATTCGAACAGGCTTTGACCTCTCGGCTATGGGGACTGACGTGTATGAGGATGCCATCGTTGATGTTGTCGGGTCCAATACTCTGTCCAGTGAACCTGTTGTTGTCAAGGTATTGTCAACGCCACACCTATATATTGCACATTCAACTGAGATACTTTGCAGGATCTTTACCTAAACGAAGTCGCCGCTCGTCAACTTGATTTCAGCTCTTCCTTCAAGCTGATCGCGAACAACGATCAAAAACAGCAGATACATGCCTTCGTCTTGTACTTCGACACCTTCTTCGCCGTGTCAGGCGAACGTCTTCCCGATGAAACGCAAGTGTACGTCGCAGCAGATGGGGATCCTATCCTCGCTGAGGTCTGGCAGATCGGTCGGAAACCACACACTTCGAGACGGATGAGCTCTGGAGATCCTCTGAAGAAGCCTAAGCCGAAGTACATCAGCTTCAGTACCGGTCCCGCGTCGGTCCCTACGCATTGGAAGCAGACTCTGTTCTTGCTGCGGGAACCCATTGCTGTGCGTGAAGGTATGTGGTCGTGTGCATCTATATTCTCTTCTATAATTTTGACGTCTCATCTCTGCAGGATCTGTTGTACAAGGTATCTTCAAATGCCGCAAGAGTGAAGGGAACTCCAGAGAACTGGATGTCGAGATTCATTATAGTGTGAGAGATCCTGAAGCTACTGATGTTCCGGATGTGATTGTCCAGACGTACAAGGTGCGATGAAGTGTAGCATACCTGTATCTATCCAACGGCCTTCATGTAATTCGTTCTTCTCGTCCCGATGGATCAAGTAAAGAGTACCTTGCAAGTTTCTGCAGAATCATCATGCGTAGATCTGAGATCGGTATGACGGAAACTGCCGGCCACTCGAAGCTTAGACGATGCCTCGGTGAACCGGTGAAGTTTAACCACCATCTCAACCGACTGTTTTTCACCATTGCATGAGAGTAGGGCCACATACATGACACGGATAGCATGGTAAGCTTTTATGTGTCAGTCCGTTCGCCTTTTGCTTGCTATTTCTATCCAGCTCTTCGTTCTTCGGTCATGCTGACGGTGTGCGAGCAGGAAGAAGTCTTTGCTATCTTGGGATACTAGTTTCGCCATCATACTCATTTTTAGGTGCATATCAGTCTTGTCGTGTGGAGGCTACTGAAGTCGCTACATGCTACTGTGTAGGAATTACACGTATGGAGGTGTTTGGAACAGCAGGGGGGGTCGCATTGCTGCAAACGCATACCGTACGACTACAGAATACGAGCGACTAAATATAAAAACATACAAATCAAATAGAGATAAGATCGAAATAGACGGGAAGTGTCGGCGTGCTACAATCGCACATTCGTCGGGAACCCAAATATTCAACATACTGTACGCGACTCGGGCATCTTGTAGCTATCAAATTCCATTTCAAGATGTCGTGCACTACGCGCAAATTGGCGGCCTTACTTATCTGTGCGTAAGTGTTCTACAGCAGAAGCTCTTTAATTATCCGACATCATCCACTAACTACAATTCTCAGCTTGACTTGATGATCTTGCTTCCCTGTCGTAATTCTCGCTGGCTAGAAGGCCTGACATCGGCCTCCCAAGGCTCGTGAACGAGTTCGAGATAAGCCATAAAAAGACACGAGGATACTGGTGGTGTCGATTTCTTGGTTCTCAGGCGTCGGTTCCCGTGCGCAAACAGTCGATCCAGTTGCATATTGGCCACCAATGACCTGAGAATACTGACATCGCCGACATGTGCCACTCTAGTGATGGTGTATGCTTCCTTCGTGATTCCTGGAAATATTTGCGCATTATTGCAGATTTACATACTGGTCTCAGTACCGCGTGAGCTGTACCTTGACAGTGGGCCTGACACAATGCAGTACGAGCCTTAGTTCCTTCTCACCGTTTGTCCATCTGATGCATCCGTAGGTATAGACTTGCGATAAGAAGTCGTGCACAACAGTTCACAGCACTTTGAACGGAGTATTGCACCATTGTTGGACGACCGGGCTATACTTGCGTATAAGAATGTCCTCGCATTGTTGCTCCTTGTCAAGTGCCGTCCGATTCACTTCCTCCCCGGGTGCCTTGTCACCAAGATGCGTCTCGGACCTCTGCTCAGCATCGTTCTCGCTGGAGTCGTGCTTGCCGCACCTTCTCGCCGATCCAACCATGTCGTTCATGAAAAGCGCATCATAGATCCGGTTGACTGGATTCCTGACCGCCGTCTGGACGCAGAGAAGATACTCCCCATGCGTATCGGTCTTTCGCAGCAGAACCTGCATCGCGTGGAGGAGCTGCTGATGTCTGTCTCTCATCCCGAGTCGCCATCCTATGGACAGCACTTCACCCCCGATGAAGTCGTGAATCTATTCAGGCCCAGTGACCAGACCATTTCCGCGGTGAAAGAGTGGTTGACGAGCTCTGGTATCCTCGACCATCGTCTGCGGCTCAGTCCTAGCAAAGGATGGATCGAGTTCAACGCGACCACCGCTGAAGTCGAAGAGCTTCTCCAGACCGAATATCATGTGTATTTTCACCCCGAGACCGGAGCCGAACAAATCAGTGAGTTTTCTTTTATGAACTCAGTCATTAACATTTTATGACTGTCCACTTTGTAGGTTGTCATTCCTACTCCGTCCCAGAGCATATCAGGGAGCATATCGACTTGATCAAGCCGACCGTTCATTTCAAACGTCGCCTGCCCTCTAACGCGCAACGCAAGAAGAGGTCTTTTAATCCTGGATTGCCCACCGGGTCGTTCAAACCAGGGCCCAAGACGAACGGCGTGAAGCCTCAGGTCCATTTGCCGTCTGATCTGGCAAACTGTGACGTCAATATCACTCCCGACTGTGTAAGAGCATTGTACAAGATCGACCACAAACCCGTCAACACTGCCAGGAACTCTTACGGAATAGGTGAGTGGAATTCCTATCACTATCGGTGGCCGTTGGTTTGAACTGTCGTTTCCTTAGTCGAGTTCACCCCGCAGGCACTTTTGTTTACGGACCTCGATATGTTCTTTGGGTGAGATCAATAGTTGCTCAGCAGGACCACTTTGATTCAATTCTTCTTTCTTTGCAGTAACTTCTCGCCAACTCAAGTTGGCACAAGACCCAAATTGGTATCCGTCGATGGAGGTATGTGTGAACGGTGACGTTTGTATATGATCCGGTCTCTGACCGATGGCGTTTTGTAGGTGTCATACAAACAATCGATCAGAGCTTTGACTTCAACGGCGAAAGCTCGTTGGATTTCGAATATTCGTTTGCGTTGACTGACCCTCAGCCACTGACCCTTCTGCAAACTGGTGATCTCGTGGAAGGTACGCCGAATCAAATGAATGGTTGATCTGATTCTGATACGCGAATGTCCTAGGCGCATCATTCGACAATTGGCTGGACGCGGTGGATAAATCTTTCTGTACCTTCGAAGGCGGTGATAATCCCGACTTTGTACGATCATTCCTCCTCATGTTCAGCCTTGTTTAAACTCATCTGCCCTTCAGGATGGCATTTATCCAGATGATTTGCCTGGAGGTTTCCAAGGTATGGTGCAGGATATCTACAGCATCTCCCAGACTAACGTACTACTAGGACCCGAGTCTTGTGGTATCATCAAAGCGCCAAACGTTGTCTCAGTTTCTTTTGGCCAAGATGAAGTCGACGTCACTCCTGCTTATGCGCAACGCCAGTGCGCTGAGTATGCCAAGCTTGGCCTGCTCGGTACTACCGTCCTCTATAGTTCCGGTGACGACGGTGTCGCTGGTGGTGGCGGAATTTGCCTCGATGCTGAGGGTTAGAGTTCGAGCACTTTTCTCATTTGAATCCTACTCACTCCAAATGATAGGACAACCCTCCGACGACGGGTCCAAGTTTAGTCCAGGGTTCCCAGTAACTTGTGGATTCCTGACTGCGGTCGGGGCAACTCAAGTCAACCCAGGGTCCACCGTCAACGACCCGGAAGGGGCTTGCGAACAGGTTATCTTCAGTGGCGGCGGTTTCAGCAACATATTCGCCCTGCCGGAGTATCAAGCTGCTGCCGTCACGGGATTCTTGAAGAACCATCCTCCTCCTTTCACTTCAGCGCAATTCAATAACAGCGGAAAAGTGAGCATCGCTCGCTCGCTAACTTAACCTCGACACTCACTGGCTTGACCACAGGTTCGCGGCTTCCCTGATTTATCTGCTAACGGGTAAGATAGACCCAAATATTTAGTGAATTAGCACTGAACAATCACATTTCAGAGCAAACTACGTTATAGGTATGCCTTTCACGTATGTGAGATCTTCTGCATACTGACGCGGTGCTTATGTAGCGGTCGACGGCGAGTTCGAACTCGTGTTTGGGACGTCTGCCTCTTCCCCTGTTGTGGGTTCTATAATCACACTGATCAATGACGCTCGTATCTCTGCTGGAAAGGGCCCGGTCGGTATGTCAACAGTCATACTGTTGCTAGCTGAGTTGTTATTGACCATTGCGCGGTAGGATTCATCAACCCTGCTGTGAGCTTATGACCGCTGCCCAAATCAACGATACTGACTCCAAAGGACACAGATCTACTCCGAGAAGTTCGCTTCCGCTTTCAACGACATCACGACTGGAGGCAACCAAGGTTGTGGAACTCCTGGATTCACATCGTGCGTACAATGATCTTTATTCAACTGCCAACTAGCTGACAAGTCGTTGGATCGTTGTCAGTACCAAAGGCTGGGATCCGGTAACAGGTTTGTGACGTGTCGTTGCGAGTCAGAGGTTCGTCCGCTGATCATTCATTACCACAGGTGTCGGCACCCCAAATCTGTCGAAGCTCCTCCCTCTCTTCTTGGAATTGCCCTGAGCATATCTCACATGTAGGACAACGCAGTACAATTTCTAAGATTCTTCAACACGGACCTATACACGTCACAAGTTTCTTTTGCATTTCGCCATCATGAGATTATGGGACGTGTCAGCCCATCTCCAATGCTCACGCCGTGAGTGACCTGCTCTACAAACACTCCAGAATACAACAAGGCTTCGGTAGTCCCTTCTTGGATCCCAAAATGGACAACATCACCCTGGTCAACAGCTGTATCCGCCGGGTTGACCAAAGGCAACTGCGAGAGATATGTCAGTTGTGATTGAAAGCGAGTGCTGAGGCCTGAGGAATACGGGCTCTGGAAAATTCTCAGCATGTGTGAGTTGAAACACATGTTACTCACGTAGACACTATATGCGGTGTGTGCGGTGGCTAAGCGCTAGGCGTCCTGACTAGACCCCTGTCGAGGCAAGTTATCGCGTGAGAGCAACCAAAGTACTCTCTAGTACTCTGTGGAGCTGCGACTCGGTTAGTATATCTGGTGGCCATTTGAAGAAGAAGCACCCGTGCAAAATCCTCTCAATTAACACGGAATAGAACTCTGGAAACAAGGGCTGCTCACGACCGAATCAGTTAAGACTACCAGCCTGAGCCTGAGTACTGGATGGTGGTGAACTCACTAACAATCCCAACAGTGTAGCCTCGAGATTAATACTAATACTCGTGCTTTTCATCGACATTCGCTTCCTTGACATAAACAGGGATAATGCGCTGTACCTGTCTTGTCATATGAGGGCGGTACCCAGTCTTGACAAAGAGGTTTCCATCACGATGATGTGGGTGCGAAGAAGTCGGCATATCTGTGTAGATGATGAGCGGGGGTGCTTTCAGGCGTGACTGAGTGACTGAGCGACGTACACTGCGGTGACTGTGCGCCACCTGCACGCCAAGGCAGCCTTACTCAGTGTATGCTGCGTAAGTGTTCTACAGCAGAAGCTATTTACATAATTCTCCGACATCCACTTACTACGATTCTCAGTCAGACTTCCCTGTCGTGTCGTGATTCTCGCAGCTCGCTGGCTAGATGGTCTGACATCGGCTTTCCTGAAAGACACGAGAATTGGTGGTGTTGATTGACTGGTTTCTCAAGCGTCGCCGGTTCCCGTGCACAAGCAGTCGACCCAGTTGCACCTTGGTCACCATGCTTCATTCAGGACTCATGGAAATATCGCCTCATTGCGGATTTACATGCTGGTCGCAGTATCGCGTGAGCGGCGCCCTTGACGGTGGTCCCGNTGCAGTACGAGCCTCAGTTCCTTCTCACTGTTTGCCCATCTGATCAACTGCGGCCATCCATAGGTATAGACTTGCGATAAGAAGTTGTGCACGTCAATTCTCAGCTTTGAACAAGGTATTGCACCATTGTGGACAACTCCATACTTGCGTATAAGAATGTCCTCGCATTGTGGCTACTTGTCAAGTGCCATCCGGTTCACTTCCTCCCCAGGTGCCTTGTCTCCAGGATGCGTCTCGGACCTCTGCTCAGCATCGTTCTCGCTGGAGTCGTGCTTGCCGCACCTTCTCGCCGATCCAACCATGTCGTTCATGAAAAGCGCANCATAGATCCGGTTGACTGGATTNCTGACCGCCGTCTGGANGCAGAGAAGATACTCCCCATGCGTATCGGTCTTTCGCAGCAGAACCTGCATCGCGTGGAGGAGCTGCTGATGTCTGTCTCTCATCCCGAGTCGCCATCCTATGGACAGCACTTCACCCCCGATGAAGTCGTGGATCTATTCAGGCCCAGTGACCAGACCATTTCCGCGGTGAAAGAGTGGTTGACGAGCTCTGGTATCCTCGGCCATCGTCTGCGGCTCAGTCCCAGCAAAGGNTGGATCGAGTTCAACGCGACCACCGCTGAAGTCGAAGAGCTTCTCCAGACCGAATATCATGTGTACTCNCACCCCGAGACCGGAGCCGAACAAANCAGTGANTTTTCTTTTATNAACTCAGCCATAGACATTTTATGACTNTCCACTTTGTAGGTTGTCATTCCTACTCCGTCCCAGAGCATATCAGGGAGCATATCGACTTGATCAAGCCGACCGTTCATTTCAAACGTCTCCCGCCTTCTAACGCGCAACGCCAGAAGAGGATCTTTAATCCTGGATTGCCCACTGGGTCATTCAAACCAGGGCCCAAGACGAACGGCGTGAAGCCTCAGGNCCATTTGCCGTCTGATCTGGCGAACTGTGACGTCAATATCACTCCCGACTGTATAAGAGCATTATACAAGATCGACTACAAACCCGTCAACACTGCCAGGAACTCTTACGGAATAGGNGAGTGGAATTCCTATCACTATTGGAGGCCGTTGGTTTGACCTATCNTTTCCNTAGTCGAGTTCACNCCGCAGGCGCTTTTGTTTACGGACCTCGATATGTTCTTTGGGTGAGATCATTGTCTGAGATCAGCAGTCGCTCGGCAGGACCACCTTGATTCAAATCTTCTTCTTTCGCAGTAACTTCTCGCCAACTCAAGTTGGCACAAGACCCACGTTGGTATCCATCGATGGAGGTATGCGTGAACATAGATGTTTGCATATGATNTCTCACCAATGGTATTCGGTAGGTGTCATACAAACAACCAATCAGAGTCTCGGCCTCAACGGCGAAGCCGCGTTGGATTTCGAATATTCGTTTGCCTTGACTGACCCTCAGCCACTCACTCTTCTGCAAAATGGTGATCTCGTGGAAGGTACAAAAGATTTTGTTTNGATTGTTGTAGTTCTGACNTGCGAACAATNCCGTAGGCGCATCATTCGGTAATTGGCTCGACGCGGTGGATAAATCTTTCTGTACCTTCGAAGGCGGTGATAATCCTGAATTTGTGAAATCATTCTTATTCCTATCAAGCCTTATTTTAACATGTTTGCCTTTCAGGATGGTATTTATCCAGATGATTTGCCTGGAGGTTTCCAAGGTACTTATGTGTAGTATATCTACAGTATCTCGCAGACTAGTCACTAACGTACTACTAGGGCCCGAGTCTTGCGGTATCGTCAAGCCTCCAAACGTTGTCTCAGTCTCTTTTGGCATAGATGAAGTCGACGTCACCCCTGCTTATGCGCAACGTCAGTGCGCTGAGTATGCCAAGCTTGGCCTACTGGGTACTACCGTCCTCTACAGCTCTGGTGACGACGGTGTCGCTGGTAATGGTGGNGTTTGCCTCGATGCTGATGGTGACTTTCCAACATGTGTCTTTGCTTTATAGCACAACTTAGTCGGAATGACAGGTCAGCCTTCCGACAATGGGACCAAATTCAGTCCAGGGTTCCCAGTGACTTGCAGCTTCCTGACTGCGGTNGGNGCAACTCAAATCAACCCAGNGTCCACTGTCAACGATCCGGAAGGGGCTTGCGAGCAGGTTATCTTTAGTGGTGGTGGTTTCAGCAACATATTCGCCCTGCCGGAGTATCAAGCTGCTGCCGTCACGGGATTCTTGAAGAGCCATCCTCCTCCTTTCACTTCAGCGCAATTCAATAACAGTGGAAAGGTAGGCGTTGCTCGCTTTCTCACCAGAATCTGGCACTGATTNCCGCAATGAAGGCTCGTGCNATCCCTGATCTGGCTGCTAACGGGTAAGAAATTCAATATCTGGAGTGGACTTGCGCTGAACTATGTATCGCAGAGCGAACTACGTTGTCGGTATGCCTTTCACGTATGTGTGACCTTCTGGATACTAAAGTAGTGGCTCTTATAGCGATCGACGGTCAGTTCATACTCGTTTTCGGGACGTCCGCCTCCTCTCCNGTCGTTGGATCTATGATCACACTNATCAACGACGCTCGTATCTCTGCTGGAAAGGGTCCAGTCGGTATGTCAACAGTCTTACTGTTGCTAGCTAAGTTGTTATTGACCATTGCGCGGTAGGATTCATCAACCCTGCTGTTAGTTCATGTCCGCTGTCCAAATCAACGATACTGACTCCAAAGGNCACAGATCTACTCCGAGAAGTTCGCTTCCGCTTTCAACGACATCACGACTGGAGGCAACCAAGGTTGTGGAACTCCTGGATTCACATCGTGCGTACAATGATCNTTATTCAANTGNCANNNAGCTGACNAGTCGTTGGATCGTTGTCAGTACCAAAGGCTGGGATCCGGTAACAGGTTTGTGACGTGTCGTTGCGAGTCAGAGGTTCGTCCGCTGATCATTCATTACCACAGGTGTCGGCACCCCAAATCTGTCGAAGCTCCTCCCTCTCTTTTTGGAATTGCCTTGAGCTTCGGTCAACATGTAGGACAATGCAGTACAATTTCTAAGATTCTTCAACACGNANCNATACACGTCANNANTTTCTTTTGCATTTCGCNATCATGAGATTATGGGACGTGTCAGCCCATCNCCAATGCTCACGCCGTGAGTGANCTGCTCTACAAACACTCCAGAATACAACAAGGCTTCGGTAGTTCCTTCTTGNATCCCAAAATGGACAACATCACCCTGGTCAGCAGCTGTATCCGCCGGGTTGACCAAAGGCAACTGCGAGAGATATGTCAGTTGTGATNGAGTCCCAGAACACGTGCTGAGTACTGACGACGCACCTTCAGAACGCCAATGTGAAAGTCTCCCTGACCTGCAGAACCCGAGGACGCTGAGAGATTTGGCAACACTTCGGTGACGGGCTCAAGCAGCTGTCCGTCTTTGGAGTACAAGACGGCCAGCGTCCTGTTCGTCCAATCGACTTGAACGGCGAAATTGTGCCAATCCACCGATGTGAATGGGGCGGTGAAGAGAACGTTCAACGCGTGATCCAAGACCTTGAAAGAGTGTGCGTCCGGAACTGGGAGCGTGCCAGTCGGATCGGTGAATGGAGATCCTGAGGTTTCAANGTCAGTGTATTTCAGTCTAGAGGCGGTGAAGCTATAACGCACCCAGTTGGATACCAAATACGTGTGTCCCGTCATTCGGCTCGATGAACACAATCTGATATTCATGGGTGTAGTTCAGAGGCCTTGCATCGTCCTTCTTGATAGAGAAATGGAAAACGGTTGTGTTCTGTTCCATGAGGGGAATCAGGTCGTCGTGGTCGCCATTNTTGGCTGCGATGAGGTCTGTTCGTCGGAACCCATACTGAGGCGGTCCGCCCCCGGGGANGAACACNGAGGTGTTGTCGATGGACACACCGACAACTTGCTCGTCCGGAAGAAGCGGAGCCGTATTCCACAATGGCGTTGGGGCAAGGCTAAGACCGTATAATGTGGTGTACTGATAGGGTACGAGTCATAGTAGTGATAAGTGTTTCAGTTCCGAATATAATAAAAGACAAAATATTTGACTGACGTGCGTTGCATTTTCAGTTTGCCCCTTGACCGATCTAATGAGCAGTTATATCAATTCAGGAATGGTCTTCAAGTTGGACTGGAGAGACTCACGTCAAATATGGCCCCTTCGAGTTGTTGAGGTCATTGCCATCTAGGCTGAAGGGCGCGCGGCCATCCCACATCAATGGGGTGGCTACTACTAGAGCCAAACTCGCAAGTAGAGACGCTACGAGCATTTTGAAGGCAGATAGAGAACGTCTGTAAACATCCAGATGGCGTCGTGTCTTATATGCTTGAATGCAGCTTGCGGTATTGAGGAAGAATTGAGGATATTCTTCGGTCATGTCACGTTGACCGTTGACGGGGACTAGAGGCAACATGCACTCGGAGAAAAGGAAAATTAGTACTGATCAAATGACTGCATGTCCGCAGTCGTGATTCATCACAATTCGCGCTTCGTTCGAGGTATTCTTGGACTGGAGTGAGTGCGGAGGTGCCTGTCGGTGAAAATCGACCACAACCACAGGAAAGGAGTCATCAACGCCGTGAAATCAAGATAAAAACGTACATACAGTTTTATACTTCTGTTCATGCTACTTGCTGAGAGTCCCTCAGTCTACCAAGACGATCGAGTCCAACACCGAGAAACCAGCAGCAACGCCTCCTTCGTTACTGTCTTCACCCTTCGTCCTCACTAACCAGCCTGCTTCCTTCTCTTGCACAGCCCCATCCTTCCCACCGAACAAGGCCCAGCCAAATAGTCCCAACTCACTGATAACGTTTGCCTTTACCGCGCCGTTGGTACCACCACCAGCGCGCACCAGATAATTCCCCAATCCCTTAGGAGTGGTGATAAGGCGCATCGCAATCCAGGCTGTTCGCTCCTTCTCGGGCAACGTGTCCAAAAACGGCGGGATAGCCTCCTTATATACGTTATTTCCGCCTCCCTCGCGCTGCGGTTTCAAAACAAGGTTGGCCGCATGTGTGCGGGCCTTGACAACGCCATCATCTCCTCCAGAGTCCAGCGACCACATTTCCATCCAGGTCGATCGGATGTTGACTAAATCTTCGGGGGTGAAAGTCTTCGCGTACTTGTCGCCGAAAAGGAAACGCTCCAAGACGCCGGGCTTCGTCAGCTCTTCTTGCACCTTCTTTCCACCTGCGAGCTGGAGAGGAATCGAAGGGCACTGGATTGCCAAAGAGCTCTCTAGCAGACCTCGGGTGTCGTAGTGGGAAGGAGAAGTGTAGTCATTTGGTGTGTATCCTGCTCTAAAATAAACCGTGGAGATCTCAACTGAACTCAAGTCGGAGAGAACGCTGGTGTTGAGTTTTATTTTCAGGACGTGTGTCTGAGGATCCACCTGCGCCGACGCAGCGAGCTCGTCAAATGTTTGCCTGATGACGTGGATGGAGTGGCTATGTAAAAGATATGTTATTTTCTGTATTACAGCGTGGATTGCAATTGCCATGTACCTTTCTAGAAGCTCGTATTCTAAGAAACGTTGATCAAACACATTCCGTTCATTGGGCTGGACAACGAACAGAATTCTGGCTCTGTCAAACTTTCAGCATCGGCATGTGTGAGATAAAACACATGTTACTCACGTAGACACGCCATATGCGGTGTGTGCAGCGGCTAGACCCTTGGCGAGACCTGCCGTCGTCGTATTCTGAGGCAAGTTATCGTGTGTCAGATGCGGAGAGCAACCAAAGTACTTGGTAGAAGAAAATAGATATCTAGAAGAAGATCAAGATCAAACAGAAACATCAAAACGACAATGGCTTACTTATGCATCTGGGCACATTGCTGAGATAGAGTTCCGAATGAAGAGGAAATCGTATTGAATTCGACTTGTTTCAAGATCGCGGAATCGGCTCCTTCAGGCGCGTGCAGCATATAATCCGAGCGAAATAATCCAAGTTGAAGCGGCTAATCTGTCTGTCTCTGGATCATCCTGAGCAAGCGATGGGAACTATCACGTACCTGAACAATCCCTGCTTCCCTGTCTCTCAATCGCTTCCATTGTTTCCAAAGGCTACCCGTGAACTCGTCCACCTGCCCAACACCTTGCTCCTCTCCCATTACGCGATCCAGGAAATCAATGTCTGTAGCAACTCTAGAGTACAGAACGTTATAGAGGCTCTGCAAGTTCTTCGCCTTTTCGAACTGTTTTCGAGGGATCGGTGACGGAAAGAGCGATAAAGGTGCATGAATAGTGGAGGTCGGTGCTGAAGGCTGTACTTCGGCTACAGGAAGATACACCAATCCATGTGAAAGGGCGTAGGTAGTTGCGAGTAGCGTGAGGGTCTCTAGCTGCGACTCGGTTATATCTGGCGGCCATTGGTACGATTGTCCCATCACTTCTAGAGAAGACAACATTGTCAGGTCAGAACCTCATGCATTTTCAAAAGTCTCACTCAACGATTATGGTATTGTTCCGCAGAAGTTCTTGAACAAGATGGGCGTCGACGGTCTGTAGATCTGCCAGTGACGGTTTGAAAGCACAATCAATGGATCGATCGCGCCATCTAATCTCGGTTATTGTCACTTGTTTACCAACAGCTTCGTTCCTGGGCGTCTCGTAATACTACCATTCAAAAAAGAGGATCATACAAGTTCGACTCCAACATCGTGAGGACAGGTGGCGCGCATTGATTATACTTTGTCAACTATAGCTCCGTGAAGTATCGAATATAAAGAATATATCTATCTATCCGACATTAAAGAGAAACTACTCCTTCCTCATACAGCATAGGGAATGCCCGGAAGAAGGCCTGACCTTCGCACTCCTCGAATCGGGATATAGGATGTCCGATCTTGCAATGCGGAACAATCTTGAGCTGAAGCTTAGCTGTATTTCCCCATCGGTCTCGCAAATATTCCTGATCTCTGATCATTCGAGGCGATAACAATCGCGAATGAGCGAGCTGCAAAATGACGCCTTCCACGGCTCGCAACCAAGGTTGATCGCGTGTAGATGGCCTGTAGTGCAGCAGAATATCTCGGGTACTGATGCTGAAGATGATGGTGTGCAAGTTTGGCCAGTTCCGGTACGTGGCAGCCAGAGACGAGAGGAAACGGAAGATGCACTCCCACCGCTTGTAGTTGGGAAAGAACCATTGGTCGTCGTGAACGAAGAATTGGAATGTGATGGTCTCGAGGTTGGGGCAATGTCCTATCCCGATGTCGTCGCCTGTCATATTTGAGTACACAGTTCAGAGTAGAAAAGAGACGAACGTACAAGTGATACACTGCAGCATGTGTACACAGGTAAGATGTTTCAGCCCCTCGCCGGCAGCCTCAACAAGATGTGCCACTTCATCCCAATTCGGTTGCGAAGCCCCAACACTGACCACGAAGCTGTCCACGTAGGAGATGGCGGGCGATGTGCAGAGCTTCAGCAACAAAGGACCGTAACAGGCAGGATCATTGACAATGATACACTTCGGCTCAAGACCGCGTATCGTGCTCTTATCATATCGATACCTGTCATAGCCCGGATGGATGGCAGGGAACCCACAAAGGTGCAATCGCTCGACGACGCCAAAGAGAGAGAGCAGATTGGAAACGTCCGGGAGTGAAACCGAATGAATGATGCGACATGTGATGCGAAGCTCTGTCAATGAGCGGATGCGATCCACATGGTCAGGGGTGTCGTCGTCCAGTGACCGGGGCGACAAGTAGACGTCGCACATATCCAGATGGGTGAGATGCGGCAGCAGTCTGCAATCGAGGAGCTTCCGGAGAAAATTCTCGGACGGATACTGTGCAATGCACCATTCTGAGCCATGTCGATTAGAGTGATAACCGGCCGCTTCACCTCTTCGAGACGGCGAAAACACGAGCCGCAGCTTGCGAATACACTCGCGGATGTGAGGTGAGTGGGAGAGAAAGCTGTGAAAACTCGCAAGTGCCTTTGCGTAACCTATTCGTGTGTCAGTCAAATGGTATGTCGCAATTTCACTCAACTTACCGGCTCGCTCAACGCTTCGAGAACGACTGGTACCTGACATAGGTGTAGCGTCTGCAGACCGATAGGACACCCGGACGTCGTGGAAGAGATGCATCAAGGAGAGGGATCTCCAGACATGGCACACAAGGGAGCATGCCAATAGGTCACTCTTCGAGTCTTGATACTGTTCGTACAAGGTACCTTCGGTATTGTCGAAAAGGCGGGGTGGCCGCAGATAAAATAACACCGCGTCGATGAGCTCTGGGAGAAGGGTCGTCATCGTGGGGAGGAAGAAATGTAAATTTTGTCTCACCCTGCTGCACCCCGTAAGACTATAAATCCTAGAAAACAGGAGTTAGGAGTGAGTAATGACCACATTGTCGCCACAAGTTGTTCTCTGCAATGGAGAGGCGGAAGAAACTAAAACAGGCGAAGGCGTCTAGATCTACATGTCTAGCGCACATGTTTATCTTATCTATGAAAACTCGTCTGGCATCCGCCCAGTTCTGACAATCACAATTACAAACACTTCTTCTACACAGTGACATAGATTCTGTACCCATGTCGGACTCTTTGGTTGGATCCGTGTTCGAGAGGAAGAGCGGGCCCTCTGTTCACAACTCTCCAAAATTTAACGGATCGAAGGCCACCGGTTTCCCTGCTGCGAAACACAGATCACAGAGCGCATTCGCAAAAGCCAGGAATGACACACGAAATATCGATGGACTAAGTCGCCTACGAGACATTCCTATCGTGGAACCTTTGAAGTCACCTCGGGCAGGGTCGTCATCGCAGCAGGACACAGAGGGAGACTGGCGGAAGCAGGCTGAAGCAGAGAACCAGCGGAAAGTGGAGAGCATGACAGACGAGGAGAGAGAGCAGGAAAGGATCGAGATCCTGGAGAGATTTGGACCAAACATTGCTGAAGTTTTGAGAAAAGCGAGGCAGGCGAGAGAGGGGACGGCAGAGCAGACAGAGCAGAAAGACCCGCTGTCCATTGATACGACACTGAAATCGCCGGGTGCAGAGAAACGAGCCATCAAAAGTGCGTGGTCGTGTTCCTTGACTCATACACCGGTCTAAATGGACGGATTATTGCAGGTGCACTAGCTTCGCGTCCCTCGAGTCCATCTCCAGCATCTTCCAGCAGTACTCGGCCTTCCAGCCGTACAGATCGCCGCTTGCGTTTCGCAGAGCTGACAGCACAAGACGTACATGTATATGAGTCTGCACCTCCATCTCCGCGAAAGAAGGCACTTGCTCTTCCCCCACCTACGCCGGAAGATGGGCCTACCGTCTCACTTGGAAGTTATAACAATGCTGCGAAACTTCATGCTTCACACAATGGTGCTGGACCAGTGGCATCTAGAGCCAGCGAAGAGGACAGGGCGGAATACGAGGAAGGTACGCCGGAGTACATCCGTCGTCGTTTCTTCCCCGCTGCTACCCCTCGCGATCCTTCGTTGGCGTGGATTGAAGCAGACGCTGGTTCAAGTACAGGACCCGCCGACTCAACGTTGCGCTTCGACCTTACAGGGGTACCCATCTCTCCCGAGATGTCCTTGAAGCTGCCTACTCACCTCGGGCTGCACCATCATGCCGAGGGATCGCACGCTGGTTACACTTTGGATGATCTATTTTTGCTGTCCCGGTCCACAGTTCCTGCACAGAGAGCGTCTATGCTGGACGTACTGGGCAGAATAGCTCGGCGGATAGGGAAGACGTCTCGCGATCGTGGCGTAGGTATCGCAGAGTTGAAAGGCCAGGAGGCGATCCTCAGGAAACGCATTCTGGCTGCCGGGGTAGAAGCTATGGCAGAACGCGGCACTTTGGGTATACGGGCTATCGAAGCGGTATGGGTATGCGTTGTCGGATGGGACGAGGATCTCATCGCGGTAGAAGATGCCGAGCTGCAAGACTTTTCCGCTGACGGTGCCTTATCCTCTATTCCTCTAGACTATGTCCTAGGACATGTCTCTGCGGCACTAGCGGCAGATGCACTACCGCAGAAATCCCTCAGACAGCTTCTTGCTGTTGTCCATCGTCTCGCTCAAGAAAGCGAAGAAGCTGCGACGTCTGTCGTAGAGGCGAAGGGACTTATTTCCAACATGACACAGGTGTTCCTCCTTACACCATATCCTCCTGAAGCCGACTCCCCCTTGCCAGAACCGTTTGCTGTTCAGGTGCTAACAACCCTGACGCGTTCATCTCGGTTCAATGCGCTAACACTGTTAGGAGCCGCAGACGCTTTGCTTCGTTTCGTGATCACACCACCACCATCTTCGCCGTATTCCCAAGAACTCGCAAGCTCCCTGCTCTCCGCTGCTCTCCGGTTCTACTCTACTCTCGCTTCCTATGGTCTCTACGCAGGAACCGCGGCTACCACGCAAGAACAACTGCATCATATCCGACAATACGTTTTGTCAGAAGCCTGCAGTTCAATGCAACTACGAGAAGCATGGCTGGAGCTCCTAGAGTTGTGGATGGTGTGCGCTCGGGACCCGCACATGACGACCCCTGATCACGACATCCTCTGGACACAAGTAGTCGGTTGGGGATGGGCGGAAGACATCCTGAATCTCAGACCACAGCTGCCAGCTGACCGTCCTGAGGCATGGACCATGCTGTGGAGGGCGCTCGCTGCATGGCTTGAAGGAGCGTCTGTGAATGGGGTTAGGGGTGGAGAAGCCGAGAAGAATGCAGTCTTGGACGTAGTGCGGGATGGATTCGCGAGCGGAGTGGAGCACACGATCATCGAGACTTGCATGGGAGATTTCAAGAAGCTACTGCAGACGGGGTTTGGTGGCGGACAAGTCACATTTATTGCAGCTTTGGCGGATAAAGCGGCTGTTCTGGCTGCTGTGATCCGGTTATGGCTCTCTTGTCTACCTTCCGCATCTCAGCAAGGTTTAGACGGGCCTCCATTCTCTCTCCCGTTCCCTCAGATCACGCAGCTTTGCGGTCAACTAATCACACATCCCCTATGGAGCGCCATCTACTCCGAGAATGAAGCAAGCATCGGACATATCCACCTTCGTCCACTCTCGAAGCTTCTCTCTGCGTATCTTGGTATGTCTCGCGTTCTCCCTGGAACGACCGACGATATATGGATGGCACAAGCCTTGTCTATCGTATTGCAGCTGCTTCCAGGAGATGAAGAGGTCGCGGCAAAGACAATAGGGGCCATAACGGAGCTGGTGAACCCGTCGTTTATGAAATCGCGCAATTGGCCCGTTCCAGACAGTATATGGGAGAGGAAAGGATTGGCATCTATCCTTCCTTTTTTGACATACACACTACGGAAGAGCGAGAGACAAGTTGGGCCCATATGGACAACGCCATACTCTATCTCTACCGCGACCACGCAACGACTTCCACCTCTATCACGCTGCAGACCGACCGCACCCAACGATCTGCCTCTTCCTCTCAGCAGAGACTGGACACTCTCACCACTAGACTATCTCTTGCGATCTGGTCAGACGGATATCTTCAAGTCGTTACCCTCGTCTTGGGATGCGTCGGAGGTAGACATCGTGAGAGCATCGCTTCTGCTTTCTCGTGTGGCCAGGGAAGTTTTGTATATGCATGGACTCGGGCGGTACGCTATGTCCCGCGAGGAAACGGTCTTTGGATGTATGAAAGTTTTCATGCTAGAACATGGTCAGCAACAGGAGTTTGCAGCTTTGGCTGAGGAGGTGTTCAGAGACTCCGTTGTTGCCAACTTCATGAATGACCTTCTCGCTCCGTTTACGTTGGCAGCCTCGCGCGAAGCTGCCGACATGTCAACAGATGGCCCACTTTTGGATGCTGTAGCGACACGGTTCCTCGGGTCGTCCACACCATTCTACCAGTACTACACTGATTTCGTGGGGCTATATGACTCTATCTCCTTCTCGCATCCTATCTTCGCTCGTCTCCTCCTCCCGCCGTTGTCCATGCGATACCCATCTGACTATCGCAAATACGTATGGGCCGACCACGGTCACATCATACGGACGATCAAGATTTCTTCGGAACAGGTCCTAGCGACAAGTCTCGACGAGTATCTCTTCCCGGTCGAGAGTAATCCGGAGGTCCTCACAGGGTACCTCAGAGCTATCACAAAGGAAGACGCGAAGGATTTCTTGTTTCTGGTCGCCGTTCACCATATCGCAAGCAATATCTGGCCTGACCTGCAAGATTCGGGGTCAGAGTCAAATGATGCGAAGGCGGTGAAGTTGCTACAGGCTGCCGTTGGCCAAGGATTTGATGGTGTTAGGGCGATCGTGACTTACAAGCAGGACTGTAGTCAGTCACCGGTCAATTATTTCTCGACTCAAGCGGGCGAGTGGAGAGAGGAGAGGAAACGGTTTGCGGAGAAGTGTGGCGTTCAAGTGAGAGATAGAATAGAGAAGTTACTATAATGTATTAGACCAATGTATCCGTAATTGTAGTTCGTAGTTCTTCTGTGTTGTGCACCTCTGCAGATGTACCCTGCGCGACGTCTGGTCGCTCGGTGGGATAGGGGGAATAAACCCGATATTCTCAGCGCACGCCTCAAAGCTCAATGAATCGGTTCCATGCAGCACCGTCCTCATCAACGAGCGTCGCTTGCACCTTCATATCGGTCAAAGCTTTGACTCGATGAATCCAAGGACTCTTCATGGCGATTTCCGGTCTGAATGATTCACGATTGTAAACAGTAGTTCCATACACTGGCGGACGGATCAGATGACGTACTGTGTGACCGGCCACGATATTGGTACCTGGATAGTGGTGAAGTTGACAAGATCATCAAACGGCAAGGAAGATATGAAACCATTCCAAGTAGCGTTAACGTGTGTGTCTGTGCCAAGCTTCAATATGTTCAAGGTGGCAAAGTTGTGCTGCACAGTCCCTGGAACGGTGAGGTTTATCTTGGACGGCTGTCGGGAAAGGCATGAGATCAGACTATGTGCATGCGCAGGGATTTCAAGAAAGAGGTCTACTTACGAGTTGAGGACCCGAAAGGTGGAGCTCCTGTAGATTCTCGCACAAATCAAGAAGGGGTCTCTGCCAGGTACACGTTGCATCGGCCTTGCTCAGATACAATAGATCCAAGGACGGGCCATGAGCTTCCAGGAAAGCAACAGTGGATCCTGTCGCAGACTGGGCCTCTAACCCAACCTCCATCAGACACGGTAGGCTGTGGTAGCAGTGTGAATACAGAGTTGGCGAAGACATGCAATGAAAGGTATGCTTACTTCATCTTGCTAAACAGCAACGTAACATTCGGATGACAGTCTTCGATGTACAACTGGCAAAGCCTAGGGAAAGCATCTCGGTCCGCGATCGATCCTTGAAATTCGTCGAAGTTCAAGAAAGAGTAGCGCAAATCTAGTTCCAGCAGATTGTCGAATCCTTTGAATACGCCTGGAGAGATCAGCATGCGGTCACTATGGGACCCTTGGCACAATGTCCTGATCTCTTTCCGCATGTTGTCGTCGTCAAATTGCGACGACGCCAGCACAAACGACCGGTCGACATGAACAAGGCGTGGTAAGGGTACCAGCAACTGGAATGGCCTGATGGGAAACTTCGGGTATACCAAAATTTGTACCATGCTGGCCAGAACAGTGTCTTGATTCAGTCGCCGTACCAACTGTTCGGCTTTCAAGAGATTTGTGACAATGGGAAACGAGTATAAGTTTCTCATACCGTAGCGCTATAAACATATGGATTAGTTGGCAGACCCGATCAAATAAATTCCTGAGTAGTACCTTGAACACTTTGCAGGTCAGAATTAGATTCAGACGAGTGATGTTGACATTATGTTCAACAGATTCCCTGTACGCTCCGGACCATTCGAAACAGATATCGCCGGGATGCCTGACATGAGTAGCGAACTTGAAAATCTTGCCCCATACAATCGGTGGCACCCTCGCTGCATTATTGGGATTCTGGAAAAAATTGAGCGTCCTGAAACCGTTACGTCTCAGTTGAAGAAACGGATCGTCCCGCAATCTGTACTAAAGCTCAATGAATGCGACATTTACCATGATAATTACACGTACCGGATTCCCCCTGAAAATACCATCTTTTCCAAGATCGGCCAGTTTGTGGCAACCATGTGCTTTTCGAGCAATGCTGGGTTGTAGGCATCGCGACAGTAGATTGTGGCAAGTTGTGGCATGCGGTGCAGAGTATCAAAGAAACCCGGGAAATGAACGTCTGCGTTAGACAATCCTAAAAGATCCAGGTGTATTTCCCTCAAGGTGGGGGAATGAAAGGTGTAGTGATCAACACTAGGACGAGGATAGAAGAAGTCGCGTCCAAAGTCGATGCGTGCCTTTGAACATGACAGTCAGTAAAAGTTCTCTGTACAATCAACTGCACGCACCAAGCGCGACCACTTTGGAATTACAGAGTATACAGCATTCGTCGCCCGAGATGCAGCGACTGTGAAATGCGTGTACGAGTACCCTACATCCCAGGCAAGCCGACGGAGATCCAGATCTTCAAGCGCATGACGCAGACCATCCACATCATGGCCAACCGTGACTGCAAGGGAGAGATACATGAACTCGATGCCACACGGATTGGCACCCGATCGCGCAGCGATGAAAATGTCACGCAGTGCGCCTGGTTGGTCAAATCCGCCTTCCAATCGAATGCAACGAAGACGTCGCGCTACGTTTGATGTCTTGGCGGCTTCGGCGATACGCAGAGCCTGTGCGGAGGATCGAATAGCAATAGATTCAATAGGTGAATGTGATGACACCAGGTCATTCCATTGTTTGCAGACCAGCGAGAGGTTGAGGAGCGAGGAGCTGAGAGGCGTGGAGAATGGCGCTTCGAATGATAGAAACTGCTCCTGCGGAATTTGACAGAGCCGTGCTATCTCTGCCAATATTTCGTTAGGAAGACGCCATATAGAGGGATTATCTGGAAACATGTTGAAGAAGTACTAGTGATGCCGAATGTCTGTGATTTGTGGTCATACATATAAAACCTGGTTCATGGTCAAAGTGTATACCAAGCGCTGTAAACCATTGTCCTCATCTCGAACAAGGTGTCAAAAGCTAAGTCCTGGCGCTGAACCGACAGTGTAATCCTGAACGTACCCATGGGGACCATAGTCAAACTTGAAGGTCCTGACTTGTTCGACGAGGTATATGCACACCATCACGCCCAAGACAATTGAATAGGTCAGAGTTGGCTTGAAGGTTGTCATGCTCCCTTGTGTTACTTATCAGCGAAATTCGATCTCTAACAGCGCGACGTGGATTATAATAACGTTGAACAAGAGGGTGGTGCGGGCCTGCGGCTCAGCTGAGGCCCGGGCTACTGTATCGTGTCCAAGATGAAGATGCTTTCAAGCATATCACTGGCTTCGTATCAATTCTGATCAAGTATGAAATTAGTTGATACTCGCAGCACAAACGAGCAATGGTCACGTACCTGTGCGCGAGCTACTCACCTCCTACAGGCTACGAGATGATATCAAATTTAAACAGGTCAGATATTGCGCTCAAGCTGTCGTCGGATAGTCACCTATGAGGGTCCAAGTCAGAATGGTATTGCTGAGACACATACAAGATATCAGAACAAGAGAAATTGCGTGGAAGCGGCTTTGTTGGCCTCCAGGCTCCTTTGTATCTACTATCATGAACTTGAACAAAAGTTACAATTTATACAAAACCGGCACGACCATTTGCAAGCGCCTTACGTAATTTAGTTGACACCGGGCCATCAGCACCCGAGCGAACGGACTCCAGAAAAACCGGGAAGACAGAACGAGCGAGGGTGTGATGGGCATAAACTGGAGGGATGGGGGGGACGAAAACGTAGAAGTGGAGAACTTCTGCACGTACTTGTCGACTCCTGCTAGTAGGTATGCTTTCTCCCGGGCTCTAGCTGCTGGGTCCCAAATTTGAAAAGGTCTTCGAAGTTTTTCGGAATCTTCCACTAGGTGCTGAGGTTATGTACTTTGGCTTGATGAATGAGGATNGATAGGGAGGAGGATGGCGCAAAGAAGACGGTTCTACCGCGGATTGCTGGTAGAACATCGAAGAGGGAGCGCGGCGGCTATTGACGCCCACTGCTCCGTTACATAGACTCAATTCTACGGGACACTCGTGCCTCGCTCTCCTTAGACTCACNAACTGCGATGAATGTGATCCACACGTCGCATACCACGTANTCCTCAAGTTCAATTNCNTCAAACCTGATAGGTTGTAAAAGTGAACAGTATAGCGGCCATCTTCTTCTGGATAAGTCACNTGAGAATGTGTCATATTATAGACACAAGGCGGGGACACTCACANNATCTTGAACAAGACGAAATANACCGTCAGTACCACTTCGACTGCACTCTTTCTCGTTCGAACGCGCGGTCTNGCTTATACTTCAAGCGAATGATATCTCTTGCCGAGAAAAGGCCTCGGAAAATGCTAGGGACTGCAGCCCAAGATGGGGCCAAATCACAGGATTCTTGTTCTAGTGTCGAAAGCATATGACGGCCAGCCTTCGAGTCGCACTCCGTGAATGATCCGCTTAGAGCGGGACAGGAAAAATCGCAATTGCAGATGTCATAGAGAACATCTACCAGGTCACTGTCGAGGGAGAACAGCGTGGCGGCAGGAATGTGATCGACAAGGTGTTGGGCCCGGTTGGCATCGAGGATTGTAAGGCATAATTGTCATGAAATTTCAGCCTTGATGGTTCAAGTGTGCCTCGGAGCATCGACGGCGAGGGAGGCTTAGCTGCTGTTGAAGTTTGACCGACGACCGCCTTGTTCAAATGCATGTCCACACTCTATACCTTCAAGTGTTCCGGGACTGACCCCGACTCGCTTGCTTATGGCACGCGGTTGCTGTTTTTCACGAAAGCCTGAGGTAATCTTGTCTACGATATTCGCAATGGCAAATTATTGTGAGGAGCGTCGACGTCGGCGTCTCCAAACTCTAGACTCCAATTAATGCCAGGGCTATATCCGTGGGGCTCCTGGAAAGCCAAGGCCGAACAGATAATGATGAGTACCGATCATCAGGGAGAGCAGGAACTAAAATGCGTTGTACATATTCGCTAAAAATGGAGGGGCTACTTGCTTAGCTGTCACCGGATATGATATGATCACGAACTGTGCACTTACAATTGAGGAAAATCTCGAGTAAAAGTCCACCAGAAGATATACGATGCTATTGGCAACCGGCCTGAGGCCCGATACTCAGGTCGGAATACGGGACATTTGCAAAATTCCCAGTCCACCCAACGAATTGCTGGATGATGTACTGAATAGCTGTACCATTTGCTAGCCCGCTGTCGTTCAAGTTCTTGTTGAACCGTGACATATCGAGCAAGTTCGTAGATACGCGATTTCTTGAGTATCAACGCTATATGACTCTGGTCACAGGAATAGACCATGTGAAGTAGCGATATGAACCCGACAACGGGACCGAGCACCTCGTCGATGTCTGGGCTCCGATTCCACGGAGGACCGTCATAGTAGACCGACTTTCCGACGAAGGCGGTGAAGGCATCATACCTGTGCGGATAGCAAGCCTCTCAGAGTTAATCGCACCACGATTTGTACGAACACTCACGAGTCCCGCATGTAATCCGCAACAGCACCGATCACATCAGGAAGATTATCGCAATATATTCTCAAGACATCCACCAAAGGTTTGCTCTGCTCCTCTGTCAAAATCCCGCAGCATAAGAGGACATTTACTGCTATGCGCTTCAGGGCAGGATTTGTGGGATTTCTGTTGTATGTGAGAGTTAGGATATTGCAGAACAGTCTGATGAATTATTCAGCGTACATTAACACACGTATGAAACTCTGGCAGACGCTGACGAGCAAAACTCTGCCATCTGCTCTGGTCACGGTGTAATCCATGTATGCCGCCACAAGATACTCGGTGTCGACATTTGCTGACAAGGGCTGCGTCTGATACGGTTCGGTCGGTTCGGCGTGAGTGTCTGGCGCTGGCGCCGCGAGCATCTGTGCGACATGCCGCCACAATTTCGTGCACCCTGAAGCGTTGTCGAAAAGGAGACCCCAGAGCTCTGTGTACCTTGAAAACGAGTCTAATATAGACATCACAGTGGGCTCCAGGTCGTGCCTAATGACATCGTCGGACGGACAAAGAAGCTTCTCGAGAGCGTCCAAAACACATTCGTCTAAAAAAAGGCGCTGAGCATCACGGTTTGAGCGTAGAAAGCGATAAGCAAAAGGAAGAGGTAGCTTGTTTTGTCTCTGCACCTCATCTTCAATTGAAATGGGGGAGATAGGAACTGGAGAGGAGGACTGTAATGCAAGGACGATGGCTTTGACCACTTCATGAAGGATGTTGGGCTGGACATGTGAAAAACAGATGACTAGTGAATCCGAGGTCACTTGGGAGGCATTATATTTGGTGCGGTGGGATTGAAGAGGAGAAGAGCCAACGTAAGTTGAAACTAGCGTGCGCAAAGCCTGCAAATCGCGATGCCGGAGTGTCCGACGTGTATGTCCTGGAAGCGCGGAAAACAATGTGTTTTGCAGACTCGGTGAAGTTGACGACCACTGAGCATCTCCACTATATGCGTCAAGTAACTTGCAAGACCTAGCATCAAGCAGGTCAATCAGAGACTGGTCAAGGACTGGAGCAATGGGATCGGACGACACGGAGATGGTCGTGCCGGGAAAATATTGCCTAAGTGAATTGCAACTTAGTCAGTAGTTGTGCTGTATAATATTATTATACACGTACCACCTAGTCGACTTGAACTCCGCAAGCTGACTGATGAAAGACATGGGGACAGACTCAGAGTCGGGATTTGGATTAGGTTTGGGGAGCCAGCGGGAAAAGTGCTTGAACGATTGTGCCATCCTCATGGCATGACCACGTTCCATTGCTAGCAAGACCATGATCCACGCTTTGCGAGTTGGTATATCCATCCCAACATTCGATGATCTTAACGGATAGCGTCAAATCAAGCAAAGTAGAAAACAAGTTGAGTACTGACTTTCTCTTGAATATGACATGAAACAAGACGCGATACCAGGGCCCACGATCACGCATGAAGTGCCACTCCGTAGGAGATGGTGGACATAGAGCGGTGGGTAGAAGGATCATAGCATCACGGCGATACAGATCGGTGATCAACGCACAAGCCTCCGGTTTAAAAACGATAAGGATGTCCCAGCAAGCCTTGAGCATCAAGGTAGTGGATGTGTAGTCCTCGTATAATACGCCACAGGAAAATCCACAGCTGCATATACCGTAGAGGATATCTGCGAGACCCCCGTCACGGAGCAGCGGGACTACAGCAGAGCTGAGGACGCTGCCAACCAGGCTCTGAAGAAGCAACAAACGAGGTATGACAGGATGTGTAGTAGGCCCCGCCGACCAAGCAGAGAGATGGATGCAGTGGTCCGGATCCGCTGCATCCTGATGGTCAGTAACGACTGCGCGAATACTTGTGGTGAGGTAATCGACTACCATTTTGACGTAGTCTTGAGGCCCCGTGAGCAAGAACCGTATGATCGTTTCACAGTAAAGCGGGAAGGCTTCATAAAGATCGGCGCGGGGCAACCACTGTGAGAAGAAATACGCGAGGGAGTCGTCTACCAGGGGCACATTCAATGCTTCGTGCAGGACATCTGGATTTTGTAGAGAAAAGAAATCCCCGAGATCAATGAATTCGTGCAAAAGATTGGGACTGGTGTCGAGGATCCTTCGAGCAATCGTGTTGAAGCTGTCTGCCAGGCCCTCGCCATCAAAAGCTTCGGCAATGGGTGAGAGGGGAGTGACATCAACAGGCCTGTTTAGTGCGTGAGCATGCAAGATATGAGAAAACTGATTGAAAACACACCATCCCATCAGTTTATACACCGAGAGCTGACGCAGAAACAACTGTTGTTCTATGTCCGGCCATTGAGAGATGACATCCAGCATTCCAGATGTTTGACGAGCTTTCAATAGCTCTCCTATGAGAATCCAAGCCTTCTCGCGAACACTGTCTGAATACAAGCCGATCCTGCCGTGCAGCACTGAGGTTATGTGATGAGCGTCGTATAAGATATCGAAAATACATACCTCTGAAGCTCGAGTAGATCTACCAACAAATTCTCCGGCATACTACTTGCGTCCTGTTTGATGAGCGCGGCGATGGCTCGCAGTCGAAGTCGTATCTGTACGCCCTCTACTCCGCGCAGGGCCAGACTACCAACGGCAACGATAGCACGTCCGGAGACTGTCCCGATGCCTACGGTTGTCTGCGATTTCGAGGTATGGGAAATCGATATTTCGTCCGCGTCAGCTTGGATTTCAGCGAGAAGGCGTGAGCGTGCCATCCTTCCGCAACGAGAGCAACGTATGTCAACACGTCACTAGGTCAACAGAGGGATAAGGGGTGAGTTTAACCCGAAGGGTCACTGACTTATACGGAAGTGGGGTATAGTAAGCTCACATTGGGGGCGGGGGAGGGGAGGGGCATTTTGAGCAGGACTGGGCTGTGCAACACGTTGTCGAAGTCTGTCAGTGGTTACACGCCGCCTCGGGGACTTCATACATGCTTGATCTTCGTTGTGAACGGCATCGTCTAGTACTAGGACTACTGTTGTAGTGGCCTGCTGCATATAATAAACGTACGCCGTGTTGCGCAACTGCTCGCCCCATACTGTAGCGGCCCGCTTTCCGGGCGGTATTGCGGCACTAGGACATTCTACTTGATCTCTGCGGTCGGAATCTTCCAGTCGTAAATCATCCTACGTGAACGTTTGGACACCAGAAACGCCTCATGTTCCTACTCGAACTTGTTCAGCGACACTAAAGTGATTACGAAGCCAGACTACGATAGAGGATGTGTTGATGATTTTCCCTTTCTCTACGGGCATCCGCTAGCTTTAAACGGTTCGACATCCGATGCTTCCTCAGGCTGGGGCACTTGCGCAGTGACAGTCCCCGAAGCTTTATCCTCCTCGCCTCCCTGGTCCCGAAGCAGTTCCTCAATCAGCGTCTCATCACGTTCGTTATCATCACAATCCGAAGTATCCCTCTGCCAGAACGAGGGTCGTTCCCCGTCGGCAAATTGACCGGCGACGACGTCTCGAAGGTCGGGGTTGAGCATGAGGAAGGGCGTCGGCATGTGCGAGGGCGTGGATGTAGTCTGTGTAGCCTGATGGTCTTCTTCCTCATCCTCGTCATCTTCATCGTCAGAAAAGAACATCTTCGGTGTGCGGTATAGTCCTTCCCAAGGAAAGTAATCGGTGGGTGTCGCCGTATCTGTAGGGCGATGGTATTCGAAGGGCAGCTCAGGCAGCTCCTGCGCGATCGCTTCGTCGAAGAAAGCGTCCACATCAGCATCATCGAGGAACTCCCATTTGGGCACATATGGGAATGGGATTGGTGAGGGCGCAGGTACAGATGATGTGGGTGGCCGGCTGCGAGTGGGTGAAGGGCTGACTGAAGCGGCGGTGGAGGCGGCTGCCGCTGTGAGCAAGATGATGATTCTGAGTGTGGTCGACATGATTGGGGAGGTTTGAAGGGCTCATCCTCAGCGACGGTTTTCTCGTTCTTATACTGGCGGCACACACCCGAAGATGCCTTCCGCTGCTCAAAGAAGGATGCCGCTACCATCCGCTACCGACTCGTGGCGATGACGATCCGCTCGAATTCGATCAAGGAATTGAGATCACGGTTCCATACCACAATCTGCGCTGTTCAGTGCGGATAGGACGTATGCAGTAATCTAACATACCGACGTATGAGGAGCGGAGCAATTCGAAAAAGTCATGGCGGGGAAAGAAAGGATGATCGACGGCAGGCAGGCGCCCATAAAGCGAACATGGGCATAGATAAGATAAGATACGCATAAACCTCCGGCGCAGCCGTCTTTCTCCGCTAAGCTCAGTACTTGGTCTTCCGAATCTAAAGTACTCCCAACCATCTGTACGACAGTATCCAGAACACAATGGCAAAGTAAGTTCCAATTTTCTTGGAATGTATTCCCACATTCGTGCTAATATCTTCCAGGTCACTCGCAAGTTGCATCTTCTGCAAAATCATCAAAGGTCCACACTCTCCCCACTCACTCGTACAAGAAACGGATTGGCTGACCACTTGGGTGGATTGACAGGCGAGATTCCGTCCTTCAAGATCGTCGAGACAGAGACCACGTTCTCCTTCCTCGATATTGGTCCTCTCTCGAAGGGCCATGCTTTGATCATCCCGAAACGTACGTTCCGGTACTGAACGGCGACATCATATACTTACCTGCATTTCTCGCATAGACCACGCCGAGAAGCTGCACGAACTTCCCGACGAATACCTCACCGAGGCCCTGCCCATTGCGAAGAAGATCGCAACGGCGCTGGGTCTGAAGGATTATAACATCTTGCAGGTCCGTCGCAAGCCCCTACCATGATCTCCTCTCCCAGCACTGACACACGTCGCAGAACAACGGCCGAATCGCACACCAAGAAGTCGACCACGTCCACTTCCATCTCATTCCCAAGCCTCGCGCGTCAGACGAGGAAGGTCTCGTTATCGGCTGGCCGGCGCAGAAGATCTCCATGGACGAGCTGAAAGCGTTCCACGCTGAATTAGTCACGAAGCTCTAACGGATGGTAGCTACTCGAATGTACAGAATCACTGGAACGGAACGGAGTGCATCCATTGGATAAATCAAATGTTCGAATATATCTGGGGAATACAGATTGTGCACACGGTTGTTCTCAAGCATCAACATCAGAAACACTTCTCCTTCTCTTGGTGGACTTCATCTTGGTTTAGAGAGGCCACTCTTCGTCGAAGACGTCAAAGCCGATGTTCCAGCCCTTGGAAGGGTTGACGACGCGCTGAGGCGGGTGGGACGTGGCCGCACTTTCCAACTCGGCGAACAAATCCTGAGGCAGGGCGGTCACTACGCACCCAGACGGTCAGAAAATACAACACGACAGTCTCATACGGAAGAAACGTGCCTTGCAAGTTCTCCTCTACGCGCGAGGGGGTCACGCTCTTGGGTAGAACGACGGTCTACACAGTGCATGTGAGCGAATACCCCTTACAGAACAATACGAGAGACTCACTCCGCGCTGGACATGCCACGAGATGATGACCTGCGCAGGCGTGATCGCCAGCGTCTTCGCGATCTCCTGAACCACGGGGAGGGCAAGGGTGTCCTTAACCTGCTTGGTGCTTCCCAGAGGGGAGTAAGCCTCCAACAACAGGTCGTTCTCTTTTGCCCACTGTTGCGAGGTCAGCATGAGCGGCGATGCGTGGAATGACATCAAAGAGACGGACCTTGAGCAGCTCGGGTTGAGGGTTGAAGTAGTTCAGCTCGACTTGGTTCACGGCGGGCTTGTACTTGAGAGGGTTGGCCGTCAAGTTCTTGACCCTGTCATACCCGCTCATCAGTACCTCGCCCGACATAAAGAGAGTTCGAGCAAGACTCGCCTAGCAATGTTGAAACTGTAAAAGCAATCGACGATGTCACTCAATTAGCCACTCCCGCGCAGAGTATATAAAGAAGCGAGAACGCACTTGCTGATGCCAATGTTGCGCACTTTGCCCTTGTCCACCATCTCCTCGAGCTTCTTCCACGTTGGGTACGGGTCCGCGGTGAGTCCCACGTCGAGGACGTTGTTGCCTTCTTTCTTGAACGCGACGGGCCTGACTGATGATCGGCACAAACTCTCCACCCCAAGGGGAGGACTCACCAGTGGATCAAGTAGAGGTCGAGGTACTCGGTGTCGAGCTTGGCGAGCGTATCGTCGAGAGCAGCCTCGACGTCCTCTGGCGCGTGGAAGTTGTTCCACAACTTGGACGTCAACCACAACTTGTCACGCGACAGACCGCTATCCTTCACCGCCTGCCCCACCTCCGCTTCGTTCTGCCGACCACCTCAGTGGATGTTTCTAGAGGGGCAGTTGAAGACTCACGCGATACGCCCACGCGCCATCGATGTGCGCATACCCAGCCGTCAGCGCAGCGCGCACAGCAGGCCCCACGTCGCCCTGGCTAGCCTGCCAAACCCCTGTACTCAGCAGACTCAACACGGCGGTCTCAAACTGGAGAGGATATTCACTGTACCGAGCGCAACCGAGGGGATCTTGTCGCCGGATGGGAGGGTGTAGTGCGTCGGAAGTGCCCCCGCCGTCGTGAGGTTCCTGTGGTGTCCCGAAGAGACGCAAGGCTTGGCGACGGCGCGCACGAGGGCACGCGTCCCTGTGAACGCGAGGTACATCACTGTCGCGCCTGCGACGAGCACGAATGCGAGTTTCTTGAGCCGCTGCCGCTTCTCGTGTGTCGTCGGCCTCGTGTGGACCGACTCGAATTCTTCGTCGACGTCGGATTCGGAGAAGGCGAGGGGTTTGTAGTGCAGACTGGCCATGGCGTCGAGTTGACAGGGAGCGTCCTGGGTTGGAGATAAGTGAGACTCGGGACGGTGAAAGAGGCGGAAGGCCGTTGCCTGGTGCTAGGAGATTTATCATCCGGCTTCGTTCGTAGCTCGGATGACCAAGACGCAGGTTGATACAGATGATGTGCTCATGATCAACTGCACGTGCATGTGCAGAAAGGACGCAGAGGGTGGGTAAAAACCCTCAGACGAGGCAACTTAGCCTGTTGAACAGTGACTCTGAGCCTAGAATGGTAGTACAACATATACAACACACATCTCCGGACGCAACCGTCGATGCAGTGGGTGAGATACAAACCTAGAGACGCGAATGGTATGGAACAAGGGTCGTGAGGATGGGATGAGAAGGGATCGTGGAGGAACAACGAACGAGGAAGGCATGGATGTAATACTAGGTGTTAGCGAAACAGAGAGATTATCGGCAACATAGAGGACGTGAGTGGTGAAGTATGCACAAGTAGTGATAATGGGTAATGGGAGGATGGAATAACGCTGAAGCGCTGAATGGTGGCTGAATAGATTGAATAAATAAGCAGCCAATGGAGTACTGGACAGACAGACATAAGAGAAGACGTGAAGGGACCATGGAGGAGAAGAGGAAACCAACACAAAAGTTGCAACCCATAAGAGAAAAACCCAAGAGGGTATCGCCCAACGTAAGAACGCCAGAAGAGAAACGTAAATCGTGACCGAGCAAGCGTATCGAGACAACCAGGGAATGATGGTGATGATGTGTGTTTGAGGTGCTGTCCAGAGACCGAAGCTGATGGGTATACGATAAGGTGTGAGATAGAGAGATACTTGAAGCCTCGGAGGTGCGAAGGGAAACGGTCGCAAGCGGGCTGTTGCACCGACTGTGTGATCCTGAAAGATACGTGTAGGGTGGTTTTGGGTATCGAAACACCGCAAACTGCGCGGGTTGCGCGTTGCGATAACGCCTAAACACCCAAAACCAACGCGCTCTGACGTGCGCTCCTCGGCTATGATAACGCAAAGACGATAAGTACACGGAATGAAAGAACTTTGAAAAGTTTCAAAAAAACTCACCCCGGTCTCCCATCCAGATGCCAAGGGTATAAAACGAAGGTCGGCTGAAGACGCTCAGGCAAACGCGTCGAACCCAACACTCCTGCTCCTCACACTACCTTTGCTCGGGACGATGGGCACAGGACTTGACCGCGACACCGGCTGACCTCCCAGCGTCGACGCATCGAACACGTCTTTCCGCACCCACGGTACCGACTCCGGCGGCGCAGGCGGCATACTCCCCGCCCTCGAACTCGCACACAGCATCTGCCCGTGGATACTCTCGAGCTTCTGCTGCAGCCCGCCGATATCACGAGACGCGGAATCATGCGACGTGCTCCGCAGACGCGCACGCGCGGCGTAGGCCATGTCAGGGCTCTCGGGACTCATCATCCATTGACTTCGAGAGGGTATGCCCTCGTCTACGATATCCAGTTTCGCCTCGGACGAGTCCCGCCGCAGGAGTGGGTGACGTCTGGGAGACGCACCGAGGTTACGTGGCGAGTTCTTGCGACCACGTCGCTCCGTGACGAGGTCTGTCGGTGTGGGAGGGACCTCGAGGGGGCTGAGAGAACGAGAACCCGGTTCTTGATTCAGGTGTGGGAGGAGATGGCGTCCGCGAGAGTGGAGATCAGGTGAGTCATCTGGAGCTGCAGGAGACAGAGGGAAGGATGAAGATGTGGAGGACGAAGATGCCGATGTGCTACGGAACATGAGCGTCGACAGCACGGAGAGGGGCGTGTGCGAGATGGGTGAAGCAGGTGACGGCAAGGCAGAGTGGTCGTTGGTGTGCACGTTGGTAGTGTTGACAGTCGCCCGAGACATGCTGCGGCTGTTTCCACGTACGACGGACGCGGAACGGCTGGTCGATCGAGGCAGCCGAGACGACGACCTCCGGCGAGGGGGCGAATCTTCCACGGCGTTGCTGTCTGGAAGCGGAACATTGCGACTGCATTCTGGCGAATGAGAGACGTCGTCGCCTTCTGAACCCCATCCGATACCCCAAGCGACTTCATCTACCATGGCAATGGTCCAGCGGTCGGGTACAGAGCGCTCGATACACCCTTTGAGTACGCGTTCTGCGCCCCTACCGACACCTTCAGGAACCGTGTATACACCTGTGGTGGAGGATAAGTCAGTACGTAATCGACACAAGATGATGGAACCAAAGTTTGTTCGTCATCTTCTCTTACGAGGGATACGTGAGATCAGGGACGTACCATGAAGAATCTTCATTTGCAATCGCGGTTCAAATGGATCGGTGAAGGGCAATCTGCCAGTGAGAAGTGCGTACAGCATGATGCCCAGGGCCCAGATATCTTGAGCAGGATGAGGGCGTGGATATAGCGCAGCCTCAGCCTGCGGAAGGAGCAACTCAGGAGCTGCGTATGGCAAAGAGCCTGGCTGGAAAGTGGGATTGGGGAGAACGTGCGTAATTTCTGCAGCGTTCGGGAGAGGGCTGGAATTACGATGGCGGGGGCCACTGTGGTGTCGGAGCAGAGACAGATGCACAGGAAGACCTGCACCTTGGTGATGTTGCGGTCTGTTAGAAGGAGCCCTCATCGAAACAAAGCGATGCACGCCTCTCCCTTCACGTCTACGTTCCACACCCTCTACCACTTCAGTGACAGGAAGACCGTCAATCTTGTCGTCAAACTCTCCGATCTTCCTTGCCATTCCGAAGTCGCCGATTTTACACAGACCCATCTCGTCTACGAGGACATTCTCGAGCTTTATATCACCATGCACGATCCCCGCCCCTTCATGCAGATACCGCAGCCCCCTCACAACCTGTCTGAACATCATGCCTGCGTCATCCTGTGGCAATGCCGGGCGGCCGTCCCGCTTCAGAATGTCGAAGAGACTGCCGGCTGGGCAATACAGAGTGACGAAGAAATCTGCATAAGAGGTGTGAGAAGAGGTGAAGAGAGGAAGAATGTGTTCGTGTCCTAGGGACGACCAGACTTGCGTCTCATGGTCGAGCTGCTGTCGGGCAAGCTCCGGGTTGGCCTGCCGAGCTACTTCGGAGCGTCGGACGATTTTGATGGCGACGGTGCCACCTTGAGCGGACGCCGCTCGGCGGATGGTGGAGAAGCCGCCGTAGCCAATGATGGGGCCCAAGGTGTATCCAGCAACGACTTCGCCTTCGTCGTCGGGGAGACCGGCCATCTGAGAAATGGGACTGAATGAAGAGAGAAACATGGCGGCTGGAGACATGGACATCTCAGCGTCGTCCTGGACCTGTGTCGTCGTCGGGGAGACGACGGGAGAACCGAGGATGAAAGGATCCGGCATGGAAGCGGCCTTCATGTGCGGGCTGATGGAGGAAAGTAGCTTCTGGGAGATCCTCTGCTCCTGGTCGCCGTCATCCGGAAGACGAGAAGACTCGGGCGTGGGTGCCAGGGCTGACGAACTAGGAAAATCATGAGGCCAGAAAAGTGCGCTGCGGTTTTCGTGGTGAATTGAAGCCTCGGTAAACATCCAAACGATGGAAAGTACGTGAACAAAGATGAGGAGGAGGAACAGGTGGGAGGGTGAGAGACAGAGAATCACCGCCTCTTTCTTCAAATTCCGCAGTGATCGGGGTCCTACAGCTGGCGACCAACGACACCCTAGGGTCAAACCACTACCTGAGATTATGATGCCGTTTATCAACTCTTTCTATGCATGGGGAACGGGTGGTTCAACGTGAGTCATCGCAAAGGCTGCCGACACAGCGTTGACCATCCAGTAGTCTCTTCTGTCAATGTCTCGTTCTAGGAAAGGCGCAACCCTTGGTTTGTTGTTAGCCTATAAAATGCTGCCGGATCGCAATTAGGGTCTTGGTCCATCTCATCCTCCCCCCGACGACCATTCATCAAGATGCCCATCCCAACTGAAGTAGTCGGAAGTCTGCCTCGTCCGGCTTGTACGTATACCTACTTCTAACGCGTCCGGTCTAACAAACGTTTCTACAGATCTGCAGCAGGCATTCCGCGATTTTGACACTGGCAAGATCTCGAAGGGGGATCTGGTCAGAGCGCAGGACAAGGCTGCCGATGACTCTATGGAGAGAATGAAGCTCACGTCGGAGACTTACATTACGGATGGTGAACAAAGAGCTAGCTCGTAAGTGCATCATTCGTCGTGTGATACTTTGCTTCTAACGACTTGCTTACTCGTAGATTTGCAACTTATCCCATCGTCGAGTGAGTCGCTTTTTTGAGACGAGTACGCGTGTATTTACAGACAAAACGCCGTCAGTACCCTGGGAGGATCTGGTTTGGCCGATGGCTTGGTCTTGGATGGTCAATATTTCGTGAGTGTCAGCCGTGTGTTTATCTGAGGTCAGACTAACGCGTGAAATAGGCCATCTTCGATGATGGTCATCACCGTCAATTGCCTCGCCTAGTAAAAGGGCCTCTCAAGTCAGTAATGGTGTTCCATGCTTTTATACGCTCTTTCCTGAATCGTCTATTCTAGATACAAGACCTACGCCTAGCAGAATCTCACTCTCTCATCCGCCCTGAACCAAGACGACTACCCCATGAAGCAGGCTGTCATCGCGCCAAGCATGCTGTACCTTCTATATCCTCTGAACGGAACAGTCGAGAACTACCCCAGGGAGCAATTCGTAGAAGATCTTATCAAGGAGGTGCGTGCGTCATAAACAAGATGTATGTCTCACTGAACTGTTCTCAGTGCGAGAATGATATTCGAGGATGCTTCCGCTCGGGAGCGAAACGCGTCTCAATCGACTTCACAGAGGGTCAGAATATTTCTGGTAGCCCTTTATTTGCCTCGCTGAGATGTTGCTTCCATTCCAGGTCGACTTGCCTGCAAGAATGATCCCCGCAACCCTTGGACCGGTGCACAGCTTCTCGACACCTTCATCGGACTCATAAACCGGTGAGACATGCACATTTTCTGTCTCGCGATCTGATTCTCACCCACCGTCCAGCGTACTCGCAACGTTTACCGCGGCAGAGCGCATCAACATCGGCGTACACACCTGCCCCGGCGGGGACTGCGACTCCGTGCACTCCCTCGACGTCTCCTACACCTCGCTCCTCCCCTCGCTCTTCCGCCTCAACGCAGGCTACTTCCTCATCCAGCTCTCCTCCGAAGCGGATAAAGTCGCCGTGTACAAGGAGATCGGGGCGCACATCCGCAGGGACGCGGAGGGCGTGAAGCAGATCGCGTTCGTGGGCGTGACGGACCCGCTGAGCCCGCGCGTGGAGACGCCGGAAGAGGTGTGTGCGGCCCTCGTCCAGGCGAGTGAGTATATTCCGGTGGAGCAGCTGGGGGCGACGGATGATTGTGGGTTTAGCCCGTTCAGTGTGGATGAGAAGCCGAAGCATGGGGGAGCGGATTTTGCGAGGGATGTTGCGTTCCGGAAGATCACTGCGAGGGTCCAGGGAGCGGAGATGGCGAGTGAGAAGTTGGGGGTTTGAGCTTGTGGGTGTATTGATTTCATAGTTCCGGACTTGTTGTTTATCACTGAATGATGCGTGCAGGTTTTCTTAGGATCGATCACCATCCGCTGTACTTACTAGGATGCAGAGTTTGAGAAATCTCCATGCATGCCAAATTGGCATATTTTTTCGCGTGCTGCCCTTCCCTCAAATTACAGGATATGATTTCCACGCGCCCACTCCCCCATGCTGCACGTCGCACAATCGTGTTCCACTCATGTCCGCATTTCTGCTACGCAAAGTGTGACGCTCGTCGACGAGACGTGCACAGATATTTGTCGTCTGGGTGCCGTTGAGATCGCTCAGCGAGCCTAGGGAGTAGGAGGAGAGGTGTAAGGACTCGTTGTATAGAAACGAGTCCACCGGGCCAGCGCACTCGACGTGACGAGTCGTCTTCGAGGGCGCGTGTCGAATAGAGAAAGATAGGAATGAATAGCGAACGAGCTCTACGTTTTGTAGGCTCGGTCGCGAGAAGTTCTATGTCTTCGTATACCCCGTTCGTCTCACCAGAGAGCTGAGCTCGGGCGAACGATGTGTGGGTAATGTTGAAGATAATATTAGCGCTCTCCTTCGTGGCGCGTTACTACGTGACTAATCGTGACCGACGACTACGTCGATACCTCATGAGTCCATTATATCCTCCATACCTGGTTACACAAAGCTGAGCGCTGAGCAGTATCGATGTACAGGGAATCATACGAAAGGTTGATTATTCGGAAGAATGCGAGTATGAACAGGTTACGTCGTCCAGGAGTCTCGCAGTAATGACGCGTATATTGCAGGAACTGTGATTGTTAACCACACAAGGTGAGTGCTTTATATGCCTTTCCACGAGCAGACGGGCCGACGCGAACCATACAGCTATCTCCAGAACTATATAGGCCCTTGGAGAACGTACACATGGTATAGTCTGACCCCAAGACTCCGACGGCCCGATGCATGCTGTACGCTTCGAAAGGAGTCGATTGCGCATTTCTCCCTCAACTTATTGATTCGTCTTGGTGGGTGGCCAAATTTTTAGGTCAAATATATCAAAACGGACTGCAATTGGTCTCATTTCTGCACTCAGAAATCGTTTCCCTCGTCCTCCCAGAAAATCGACTTCAAGAGCAGTAGACGGTGATTATCCGCAACTGTAGTGTGCCGCACCGTGCAGACTGCACATCTCTAGGCCGGCCCATCGATCTGGAAATAGCTGTGCAGGGAGCAGTATCGACGTTGAGGAGATACCAGTACGCCATGATGGATCGGATTTGGCAGGATGCCTATGAGTCAGACGAAAGTGGGTACCAGAGAGTCAAGCCTCAATTCCAAGCTGTTGTACTTACTCTAACAGATCTAGATCTTCAATACGTTCTCAGGTTGCGACTCGTCACTCCGCTATCGCGCAACTCACTCAATAAGCAGCCGACTCACCCCGATGAGCATACCGAACACAAATAATGGAGAATGAACGAACCGGGGGCGAAGTAGTGCGCGACTGTCTTGTGCTCCGGTCTACAAGCCTGAGTATAAGATGCAGCTGAGAACACATGCAAGGTCTTTTGCCAGCTATAGGTTCAAACGTTCAGTAAGTGACACTGTGAACCTTCTTGTACGGTCGATTATCTCACGACGTCATGGTAGGAATTGACTCAGAATGAACGTGCTCTTGGTATACGAGTACTGCTTGTTCTCCCGTGAACATCTGGCAGAGGAGCCTGGGACAGAATGGACATTGGATGTCAAGCAAGAAGGCGACTTGACAGCTGTCGGACGCACCTTCAGTAGAAAGAACGACATGACGTGGGAAATTATTACTGGTCGCAACTCGTGTCTTATAATGAAGTGAGTACGTTCATGACGTTGGCATGATCTGGTGACTTGAACGATACAAGTATTTATACAGGTCACAATGAGCTGCATCTTGAAGTCGCCGTTCTTCATCCCATATGACCTCGCTCAAGTAGTATGCCGATTCCCACTGAACTGGTTGGCAGTCTGCCTCGCCCAAGCTGTACGTTCTCTGTTACTTATGGAGCAGTCTGCGAAGAGAGTCTCACTCAACGGCATAGACCTGCATCAGGCGTTCAACGATTATGATAGCGGCAAAATAAGCAAGGAGGAACTGATCAAAGTCCAGGATAAAGCGACGGAGGAATCTCTGGAAGGTTTGAAGGCTACACTTGAGACATATATCACCGACGGCGACCAGAGAGCTAGCTCGTGGGTCATCACATCATACTACACCTATCCGTTGAGTGACACAATGTCGTCGTTCAGCTTTATAACCTACCCTATCCTCGAGTGAGCCGACGAGCATGTTATAGTCAATCTTTAGCTTGTACTGATCGGTGGTGACAGTACGCTGGGAGGGACAGGACTTCCTGATAACCTGGCTCCCGATGGACAGTGTACCGCACGTGTTGACCCGGCCTTTGATAAGATTCATCCATCTGACATGCCTTGACCAGGCTGTTTTCGACGACGGTCACTCAATACAATTTCCTCGGTTGGTGAAAGGGCCATTCAGGTCGGTGCATAGATCGTCATCGCATAGCCTTCCATCGTTCATGTCTGTCTCTAGATACAAGACGTACGCTTGGCAGAACCTCATTCTCTCTGCCGCTCTTAACAGAGACAATTATCCGATGAAGCAAACTGTCATATCCCCAAGCATGCTGTACTTGTTGTATCCTCTCAATGAAGATCTTGATGGCTACTCCAGAGCACAGTTTACTGAGGATCTGATCAACGAGGTTTGTTGAGTTGCTACAAATATCCTTGAATTTTCGGTTCTCATAACGTTTCGCTCCCTAGTGTGTTAAGGATATACGAGGGTGCTTTCAGTCTGGTGCTCGACGTGTTTCGATTGACTTCACGGAAGGTGCGATACTCATCCCCTGGCATGGTCGTTGCAGACAACTGAAATGATGTCTAGGTCGCCTCGCTTGCAAGAATGATGCACGCGTTCCCTGGACCTGCACGCGACTTCTGGAGACCTTCATAGGATTTAATAATCGGTATGTAGTCTCGCGTCTTGAATCCTGCAATGGCTGACCCCCGCGGGTCCCCAGTGTCCTTTCGCACTTCAGTCCTACCGAGCGAGTCAATATTGGGATCCACTCCTGCTCTGGAGCCGACTGCGATTCGTCCCATTCTTGCGAAGTGCCATACACCTCACTGCTTCCCTCCCTCTTCCGGCTCAACGCGGGGTACTTCCTCATGGACATCTCCTCTGAGCCTAACAAAGAGTCAATCTACCGACAAATTGGGGGACTCATCCGCAGAGACGCGAACGGCGTGAAGCAAGTGTCCTTCATTGGCGTCACGAACACTCGAAACCCACGCGTCGAGACAGCGGAGGAAATCTGCGAGGCCATCTTGGAGGCGAGCAAGTACATTTCGGTTGACCAGCTGGGAGCGACGGATGACTGTGGGTTCAGTCCGTTCAGTCTGGATGTAAAGCCGAAGCATGGCGGGGGCCCAGATTTTGCCAGGCAGATTGCCTTTCAGAAGATTTCTGCCAGGGTGAAAGGCGCGATGATGGCTAGCGAGAAATTGGAAATATAGGGATGGAATCTCAAGAATTCTGTAGTGGAAACTTGCATTTTATGAAGACTACTTTACGGTTTTGAATTGGATGTTTGTTTTCGAACTTGCAAGTGCACCGTGACGAGCGTACACTGCACACGTCAGCGACTTTATGCCGTCAACTGAACCTGGGCGTCTAAGACGCTCAATTCAAGTTGAATGAACTCTTGATTCTTGATTCTTGAAACCTCCTTGAAACCTCCTTGAAACCTCACTTTCATCCAGCTTAGCCAATTCCTCTTTGCAATACGTTCGGGATGACCCAAACGACGGAGGGACTATGTCTCCGCTATCCAGAAAATCTCGGAGTCCATGCTACTTTGACCCATGAAATGGCCGCAAACCTACTCGTTCGGGCATTGACTCTCTCGCAAACAACGCCTTTCCACTGGGGATACATCGACCGACCAAACGGTGAGCACCGTTCTACTTCACCTTTTAGTCTCATGGTTATCCTGTCGACCAGCTTTCTGACCCAGTCATTCCGCCACAGACGGCCAGCTCTTCCTAATATTCGTACCACCACAACTCTCCTTCCCTATAGACGGACTACGGTATCAAGACCAGGAGCAGAGATATGTTATGCCCATAGGAAATGGACGCGTGAGTAGACCACGTTCATTCTTGTAATGCCTCACGAGCTGAACGCTCATTGTCAGGAGATGGAAATTGCTGAGGTCAAATTCGGGTTCATCCCCCAAGTAGACCCAGTCGCGTCTCGCATCCGACGACGATACCGGCTGACAAAAGGCGGCCATTCACAACTCATATTACTTTATTACACGCGTGGCCAGTCTACGGGTAAGTCATTCCTCGCGTGCTCCAGCTCCTCACCGTCTCATCTCGGCCACAGCTATCGCACCTTCACTCAACCAACCTCTCCGCGCATATCCCCTTCGAACGCCAAATGAGCCTGCCGTCTACGTTATAGGAGAGAAGATGGGTCAGAAAGTGTATCCAAATCAGGGAGGCCCACCGAGTGGTCCGCCGATGGAGAGGCAGCCGTCCATGCCTTCGGGGGCTATGGGTCAGATGGGGATGAGCTATGGAATGGGAGGGAACCCTGCTGCGTTGTTGGCGCAGCAGAACCAGAATATCGAAGCAATGGAGAGGCGACAAAGGGAGAGGAGCGGGAGCACAAATGTGAGTTGTGTGCCTCTTCAGGTTCGTGTATTGTGCTGACTCGCGTGACCCTTTAGCAGAGAGGAGCGGCACCACGAGTCGAGCCCGACGATTCAGAAGGTTAGTTTTGCTTCAGTACCGCTGTCTTGTTTTGTGGTGTTGATCAGGCTGAAAACAGAGGAGTCAGAGTCGATTTCTACGCGAACGTTGGCGTTAACACGATACCGACGGAATCACGAGATCATGAACGAGGTGTTCATGTACGCTGCTTTCGGTGAGTCTCACCCTCCTTCCTGTTCTGTCACGAACACTGATCATCCCTACGCCACAGGCAATCTGCAAGAAGCACCAGAAACAAAGCCAGCGTACGGCGGGTTCAAGAGAGAGGATCTAGACACAAGTATCGTGCGTATTTGTCACGTTATCTACCCTCTTCAATAGCTGATCCATGCTGTAGGCTAAATTGAACGCCGAGATCGAAGAGCTCCAAGCTGCTGCTAATGCTCGACGCGAAGGCCGGACGAAGCATACTCGTCTAGACGAGGACTTAGCGGACACATCTATGGACACGTCCAGTCCAGAGCCCGTGCTGGTTTAGGCCAACGTTATCCCTTGATCGTTGTCCTAGCTTGACCTTAGCCACCTGTTGTGTGTGTTGTCATCGTTTGTCCTCCGTACGTGTATACTTGTTGTTTTCTATAGTATGTTCTTGTGACCAGATCCATCCCTGTGGTGCGCACAACGCTGTTGGACATCTCATCGACTGGCTCCGTGGGTCTTGGTCGTATTGGATCGTCTTGTCCATATCAATTCTAGCGGAGAACTTGAGAAAGCGAGCCTAACGCGGTGCTACCGCTTCTACGCCACCGAAATCCTGCAGATAGCATGAGCTCGCGGCCAATGGACATTCATTAGAAGTATGATGACCTTACAGCACATCGGACAATGCTAGAATCTGGATTGGCTCGCAATCATTGCCACCGAAAAGCCCGAGTACGTGCTCGTAGAACACTTGTGCAATTCTATCCTGATTTCATCTTTCATTGGCAGGCTTTCCACCCATGTCTATCGGGTGTTCTCAGCTCACTTATCGACCGACCGTCGTTGAACAGTATTCACACTGTCAGGGGTCACAACAACGCATCTCCCGTGACAACGTATCCCGGTACCGACACGAATGAATGAGGTATATCGCTACTGAACTTCACATGTCTTATTCAACAAGAAACCTCGGTAGATCCTGTCCCATTCGTTCACATCGACTCGTGCTCATACTCACGCATGTCCCTCGCTCACACAGGCAGTTCTGAATACAAAATTTCTTGGCATCATGAGCAGGATACTCAGCGGTGAATCCTCAACATGGCGGTCTTAATATTCGGAGAGCCACCGAATGATACTCTCAAGTAAAACACGGTGACCACGGTTGAAGGCTGCCAGACGTCATGCGTGTCGTCCATTCTCCTCGAGGACAACCACTACCGCGAGGTGCGACCACAATGCTCGATGTTCATCGCGGATGACGCAAGGCGGAGATCAGGTGTGGTCGGAGAAACATCCCCCGCTTAGTTCATTGAAGAGTCGACGAATATGCTGCTACGTACTGACCTACCTCACTCAGGCTGGCAGACTCCGGATCATTCCCATATGGCACACAATGCTCGAAGTTTCAGGGTTCTTGCCTCAAGGCTCAAGCCGGTTGACAACGATGTCGCCGTTCGTATTGCTGTCTTACTCTGGAAAACACTTTGATCGTCGCACTGGCAAGCGCGGCGGACGATCTCGGTTCGAATTCGAATCTTCCACACACGCACGCATCCGGCGACCGTGCTAGTCAAAACACACTCATCAAATCAACCTCGGGAAATATGAAGGTTCATTTACGGACACTCTACGGGAAGTTGCACGACATCCGTCACCCTTATCCTACAATGCTTCAAACTCAAATTCACTAGATGGCATGAGGGCGTCTCGTGCGGGAGACTGAATGGACCCAGGAGATGCCTGGAACCCCAGGGTCAGGCCAGGTAGGGAATATATGGGGAAAGGGGAGTTGGCCTAGCCAGGATGTCAGGAAGGCGTCGAGGACCATGGGAAGAAGCACCTTGATGGAACCAGGGAGCGATGATCGCGGCACTGCACTGCAACATTATCAAGGCGATTGACACAGACGAAGACAAGGTGGATAGTCTCCCACTGCTCAAGCAACCAAATCTCAGTTCCAAAATTCCGCCTCGTATCGGAACTGATTGCCAATGGGCTTCTTCAGGCTCGAGGCTCGTCCATATCACCTCAGGATTGCAAACGAGCGGACAGAATGCCCTCATTCTCTCACCAATGTCTTATCCACATCCGTCAGAACGAGGAGAATTATCGCGGGGTGCGGTCTGTCATGGCAAGGCCGTTTCTGCGCGTTTTGAATCGGGCTCGGCGAATATCCGGACGAGCGCAAAACCTTGCGTTCCTAATCCCCGACGGCCCTGGGCGACATTATAGACGCATGGGTACTACTAGTGCTGTGCACCGTGAAGCCCCAGAGGTTTTGTATTTAGAAGAGCCTGAGCCTGACGAGATGGCGGGGCCCCATCAGTTTCAACCACAACGACTGCCTTTTTCGGACACCGCCTCTCTTGGCGCTGAATTAATGTCGAAAAATATCTTATCAGCTTATAACCAGACGTTATTAATATTGTATAACTCATTACGGGATGGATAAGATGTCTTGTAAGCCGTTGTAAGCTTTATAATGCATGATAGCCTAATGATTTCCGCTGGTTACAACTAATACAAGGCTCGAGGTCGTTGTCTTACGTCTTAACTAGGCTCAGATCAAGCCCCTCACGCGGGTCTGACTGTCGATGGATGTAAAACACTTGTGACCGTGATGGATCACGTGCTGTGAAAGTGTTCCGGATGTGGGTATGTGGCGAGCTGTTGCCGTGGATGACAACAAGAGCAAACACGTTCCTTACTACCGTCTTCCTCCCTGGTCGTCATCGCGCACAGCGCACACCACCCTTCCTCACCGCTCCCCGCCCTTTTCCTCGTTGTCGTCCACAGCGTCCTCGACGACTTCCTCTCCGCTACCACCACATTCGTTGTCTCGTCACCAAACCCTTCACGATGTTTTTCGCAGCGTCTTTGATCTCCCTTCTTCTGCTCGTATCTCCTGCCCTGGGCCAGGCCAACCTCACGGCTGCCCACAATTTGACCAGTTTGGAGGGAACGTGGAGCTCAGGTAGCAGACAGGTTGTTACTGGTCCAGTGAGTCGCGAATGGTTGCGAAGCTTGGTCCTGCGCTTACAGCTCCACGCGTGCGCCCCCTAGGGCTTTGCCAACCCAAACAACCGCACGTTCATCTATCCTCCTACGGCGGGTGTATCATATTCTTTGTAAGTCTGCTTGCAGTAAAACATAGGCATATGTGTCCTGATTGTTCTCCTCAATTAGTACCGATGACGGATTCTTCGAGTCTGCCCGGTACCGTTTCACCGGCAATGGTATGTCTTCTATCTTGCATAAAGAGACGTATACTCATCTTTCAATGTAATAACAGGGTCGGACCCACATTGCATTCTTGGTGCCATGGTCTGGATACACGGCACATATCAGTTGCTCGACAACGGCAGCATGATCCTAGCGCCGTTTGCCGATGGCTATCAGCAAATCCAGGATCCTTGTGCTGCGCAGTCGAATTTCATTGAGCAATACAACGACACCGAACTCTACATTTCGTGGCAAATTTTCCAAGATCCCGTGGACGGATACAAACTGCACATGTTTCAGTTTGATGGCACACCTGTAGCTCCCCAGTTCCAGGTTTCAACGACACCCAACATGTTGCCCACACAGCTTCTCGTTAACGATACCCCTTCGTTCGTCGCGCAGTCGTTGCTCGCCACGAACAGCGGAGAGACATGGACTCCTGGAGGCATCACAGCGTTGGCGTCTGCTATCTTCACTGTAGCGCTCGGATCCTTCTTGCTTTAAGGCGGACTTGACGAACCAATTCTATTGTTCAATAAGCCGCTTCGTTTTTATTGTCGTCCACACCTGCTACCCGCATTCCACCGCCTCTGAACCCTCGAGACTTTCCATTCCTCCTTTCTACTCTGCATCCTGTCCCAAGTCCGGACTCTTCATGCACCCTTGTCTTCCTTTCCTTTCTTCCCCGTAATGCCCAATGACATACACCTGCTGCGGGCTTCTTGTTTTTCTTCTTGTGATACCCAGTCGATCGCTTTACCTTTCCTCCGTCATCGACTACCCTATCATGACTCTCCTCCTACCAAAACTTCGCCGCATAACATATTCTATTGTACTCCGTTTCGTTCCCCAGCCGTCTCCCTCAATAGGTTACTACTAGATGCTGTCGACGAAGGGTCAGTTGATGTTTCGTAGGCGGTGCATGTATAGGTCTAGGTTTTCAATTATGACAGCCTCTATAGACGTGACAAAATCGAACCGCAGTCGTGTGATGTGTGATGCCCCCGCTGTGACACTGCGGGATTCTCACGATATGTGGGTGCCAAATTTAAACGTGACGATAATTCCACTGCCAGTCTTGTCGATGGTGAAGAAACATCTAGAAACATAGTAGTATCGTCAGTGGAATAGTTGTTTCCGTATAGTTTGGGGTGCTCAATATTTTTAACTAGGTTCCAGTCCGCCCTTACTTTTGCAGACTCACAAGCAGCAAACAGCTTGCACGCCGACGGCTGCAGACTACAGCCACTTGACAGCCACCGACACTCAACTCAGAAGCTACAGGATGTAANCGACTTGCTACTCAGCAAGTCGACGCGCGCTCGTACTCCTTAGCTTTTACCTTCACCTTGTAACTATCACCTATCGTCGAATATACGCGATTCTCGTGATAGTCTGAAGGCTGAAGCTCTAG
>SGPM01000126.1:0-71623 GCA_004802725.1 Antrodiella citrinella | reverse complement strand
CAAACAATAAAATGTGCGATAGCATTTAAGATTTTGCTATACATCTTACAAGTTGTCAATATATCAAATTTTACCACAGTTTGTATGAGCGTTAATATATTAAATACTACTTCATATCTTACTTGCATTTCTACCAACGGTAGAATCACTCAGTCGCCGGTGTGTGAGCAGGAAGGGACTGCAGAACTTGGACGGAATAATTTGGATTTCACCGGCAACTAAACTTTTGGCGCGCGGACGCGACGCGATTTGAAGCTCCGCCTAAAAGGCACGCTGAGGCCTGTGAAAGGGACAAGGCGCGATAATTGTCTGCAACGACTTCGACCCTCTCATCGCTGTTCCTCACGTCGACCGAGCTCCTACGATGTTTGGCGGAAACAACAGCGGAATCACCTCGACTTGGGGGCAGCCCCAGCAACCTCAGCAGCAACAGCAGCAGCAGCAGCAGCAGCAGCAAGGGGCTTCCGCGTTTGGCCAGCCTGCCGCCTCAACTTTCGGAACCGCTGGAGGTACGTATAAGTCAATCCAAGGATCCTCGTGCCCTTCATGACTCTCTCTCAGCTTTCGGCTCTGGGGGCGCTTTTGGTCAACCTCAACAACAACCACAGCAGCCACAGGCAAATCCAATGTTTGGCAATCTAGGCGCGACAAACACGACAACTCCTGCCTTCGGTACGCCAATGCGCCCTCCTACTGTGGCGACGCCTTCCTCACAAATGCTTTCAGGCGGCACAGGTGCTTTTGGTGCCTCAAATACCGCGAACGCAGGTTCTAACTTGTTCGGTGCACCCAAACCAGCGACAGGATTTGGTGCGTTCGGAGGAACAGGGACGTTTGGAGGTACCAGCACTGCGGCAGGGACGTTCGGAGGAGCCCCTGCTACTGGGACATCGACCGGGACAGGCTTGTTTGGCAACACTGCAAATAATAACGCTCCGGGTGCAGGTGGCTTTGGAGGTGGATCGTCATTGTTCGGCGCACAGAAGCCTGCTGTTGGATTTGGTGGAACACCATCGCGTGAGTCGCTTTTTAGGTCACGATTTATCCGGCACTCGTTGTTGATCTAGATTTTCAGAATCGGGTGCGTTCGGTGCTGCTCCAGAGAACCCAGCTCCGGTCACTACAGGCTCTATCAACCCCCCGTACGCGGTCTACGATGAGAAAGATTCCGCAAATGCCAGTATTACCTTGCACTATCAAAGTATCACATGCATGCCTGCCTACCGAGGTTCATCCTTTGAGGTACGTTGTGTGATGACTTATTGCTCTCAAGACACTCGTGTGATGGGTACCGTATCGTAGGAATTGCGCGTTCAAGATTACGCCCAAGGTCGTAAGGTTGCAGGAGCAGGAGCAGGAGCTTTCGGGCAGCCTACATTTGGCGCACAGCAACCGCAGCAAAATAACCTCTTTGGTCAACCTGCCGCCAACCCCGCCGCGCCGGCAGGTGGTCTTTTTGGTGGTGGAGGCACCTTTGGAAACACCAACACGGCGAACACAGGAACTGCGTCTGGTTTTGGTGCGTTCGGACAGCCAACTGCTAACACGGCACAACCTGCAGGCAACAGCCTGTTCGGCGGAGGCGCCTTTGGCCAACCACAACAGCCCCAACAACAACCTGCAGCAGGCGGGTTTGGAACCTTCGGTCAACCTCAGCAGCAGCCACAACAACCAGCGGCGAGCGGCGGACTGTTTGGAAACGCAGGAGCTTTCGGGAACACGCAGAACCAGCCAAAACCTGCATTTGGTGGATTTGGTAAGTGTAGTATGATCTATGCACGGGCCTGCGTATTGAGTATATTGTAGGTGCCACAAATACTACGACCGCCGGCGTGGCTTCGGCTCAACACCTGGGTTCGGACAAACAAACCCACAGCAAGCTACGGGTGGCTTGTTTGGACAGCAACAACAGCCTCAGCAGCAGAACACAGGTTTCGGAGGATTTGGTGGTATGCCTTTAGATTTTTGATAGATTCGAGCACGGCTGATATTGTGGCATTCTAGCCAATAACAATGCGCCAAAGCCTTCTATCTTTGGGAATACCCAACCCGCCTCTACGGGCTTTGGTACCTTTGGTCAGCCACAGCAGCAAAATCAACAGCAAGGACAACAGGCTGCTCAACCTGCAGGAGGGCTCTTTAGTGGTGGTGGACTGTTTGGCAACCAGCAGCAGCAACCGCAACAGCCTCAGCAGCAAGCCGGTGGTCGTGAGTCTTTGTGCAACCTCTCAATCGTCAGTCGCTGACGAATCTCTAGTATTTGGTAATACGCAACCAGCTGGACAACAGCAGACTGGTGGGCTCTTTGGAGGCACCACTGGTGGCGGCCTGTTCGGCTCTACCAACCAACAGCCCCAGCAGAACCAACAGCCTGCCCAGAACAACGCTTTCGGTAGCTTGTTTGGTGCAAAACCTGCGGCGCCAGCGGCACCTGGTGGTGGGCTGTTCGGAGGCGGGTTTGGCCAATCAACTGCAGCACCAGCAGCGAATCAACAACAGGGAGGCGGTCTGTTTGGGAATCTAGGGCAGTCTACTGGCCAGCAGCAGCCACAGAACAATGGATTCGGTGGAAGTTTGTTCGGGAAACCTGCCAGTACGACTGGTCTGGGTCTCAATACTTCTCAAACAGGGAACAACACTCTAGGAGGTGGTGGCTTGTTCGGCAACCTCGGTTCGACGAATAACGGTGCCGGCCAAAATCAGAATGCATTGACTGCCTCCATCGCTCAACCCATTGGCGCAAACCTGCCTATATGGAGTATGCTGGACAGTGCCCCTCCACTACCATCCGTCGACCAACAGGCGAAGAAGAAGCTTGGGTTTTTCGTGGATGTGCCTACACGTTCACCCGTTTCTAGGCTGCAGCTAGGATACGCACCCGCTCCCTCTAAGTTGCGCGGTTTTGCGTCACAAAATGGTCCCGCTCCTGGAACTAGCTTGACGTTCTCCATGGGCAACCCGAATGCTCTGTCGCTGAGTAGGTCGTCCGTTGGTCCCGAAGCGTTCTTGAACGGAAGCTCTGGTAGCAATCTTGGTAGCGGGTCGAAACCCAGCGTGAAGAAGCTGACACTGGACAAGAGAGTCGAACCGACCGACTTCTTCAAGTCTACCTCATCACAGTCGAGAGTTAATTTCAGCCCCGCACTCAGCGTCGCAGCTCGTGAGCTGGAAGCCGCATCGTCGTCACAACGTCCTCCATCCTCAGGTTCCCCTGGCCCCCAGCGTGAGCAACGTACACCAGGACATTTCAATGCACAGAGTTCTATGGATGCCGGTCCGTCGCAGAAAGGTCCCGTCGAGCCTGCGGCACTACAAGAAGGGGATTACTACGTCAAGCCCGACCTAGACGGGCTCAAACGCCTCAGCTACGAAGAGTTGTGCGCTTTCGAGGGTCTGGTAGTCGGACGCATCGGATATGGCGAGATTCACTTCCTGGAACCTGTCGATCTAACCGGTCTGCCTAAGCTCGGCGCCCTGCTCGGTCAGCTCATCCGCTTCGACGACAAGGAGTGCAGTGTGTACCCAGACAGCGACGACGTGGACAAGCCGGCACCTGGGTCGGGGTTGAACGTGAAGGCGAGGATCATGTTGATCAGATGCTGGGCGTTGGACAAGGCGACGAGGGAGCCGATTAAGGACGAGCAGCATCCGTTGGCTGTGAGACACTTGAGGCGGCTCAAGCACATGAAGGATACGCACTTTGAGGCGTTCGATTTGGAGGAGGGCAAGTGGACCTTCACGGTGGATCATTTCTGAGCAATGATGGACAGTATTTACTGACGACGACGACCTTATTTCATGCTTCTACACACTCCCACTTTTCTTCATGCCATGTCCGTTGTGTCCGTTTGGTTTGTGCAATTAATGCTTCAATTGTCTTCTGTCGTCTTGTCCGTCGCAGTATACGTACTATTTCTCCTTGTCGATCCTATGGTTTCTTCACACTAAAGTTACATGTCAGTCCTGTCCCCTTTCCCGTAATGTAGTCACTAGGTAGTGCGCGAATACATCGAGTAATATATATATGCTGTATCAAACTCGAATACTTTCCACGTCCCAGGGCTCTTGCACGCTGGACGATTCCGAATCACATAGGCGCTTCACCGCAGCCACTGTACCACATGGTGCTTGACCTTCATTAGCACACTCACTGGCTCACCATTGCTATACCCTCATGCCATCCTCTCGACTTCTCGTCAATTCGTAATGGTGTCGGACACGGAATCTAGGTCCTCTCAGGAGAAATTGGCTAATGGCATTACCACATCGAGCACCGGGGAGGAGCCGCATGAACATGTGAATGGAGAACAGAAGGTGTCGGGTGAGGGCGTGAATGGGGAGGATGATATAGGGACAGATAACGAGAGCGGCGAGGATGAAGACGAAGATGAGGAGGTGATGGATGATGGTGAAGGTGGAGACGAGAGTGGCGGAGACGAAGGGGAGGAGGACGAAGAGGATGAGGATGAGGACGAGCCAGCATTGAAATACGAACGTTTCCCAGGCGTACTCCAGGAACTACTACAGAAAGATTCTGCCTCTGCTGTGACATACGCGAACAAACGGCTTGTGAGTCGTGTAGCCATTCCAATACTCCTTATTGACTTCGGTGATTGCTTGCGCTACAGACTTTGGGGACTCATGCCGGGATCGTCCATGTCCTGGACATGACCGGACGTCGCCTCAAGTCCGTGAAACCTCATTCCGCTTCTATCATCGATATTTGTACGGACGAGACGGCGGATTTCGTCGCGACCGCGTCGATGGACGGTACGTACGTCACTTCGTGCACGCGACTATAATAAAATTCATGAGCCATCGCATCTCTCGTCTTAGGACAGGTGGTCATACATTCTATCGCTACGCCGGAGACATACACGTTCGATATGAAACGACCCATGCGGACTGTTGCTCTTGAACCCAACTTCGCGAAGCGCAGCTCGCGTGCCTTCATCTGTGGAGGCACGGCTGGCAATCTAGTAATGTACGAGAAGGGATGGCTCGGTCATAAAGAGACCCTTCTGCACTCCGGAGAAGGTCCTATATGGCAAGTTCGCTGGAGGGGACGGCTGATCGTGTGGGCGAACGATTTGGTATGTTCTATGTCGATCGACAATCGTTTGTGTAGACTCATCTTGTTAGGGAGTCAAAATCTACGACACGACGTCGCAGATGCGCATCATATTCATTGACAGACCCGCCGACAGTCCGCGAGCGGACCTCTTTAAATGCAACCTCCACTGGCAAGATGACTCCACGTTGCTTATTGCATGGGCAGACGAGATCAAGGTTGCTCGCGTACGCGCCCGACAACGCGGTTCTGGCAATACCGCACCTAATGTCCCTCCTCTCATAGTGGAAATTACCGCCGTATTTCAACTGGATTGCATGCTCGCAGGCATAGTCCCACACACGTTGTCCTCACCTGTCCTGTCGGTAACGCCTAGTAATCCTCAAGCACCCTCACAATCCACTGGAGCTTCACGCGCACCAGCACTCACGTCTTTCCTTGTCATCGCATACACACCTCCCGATCCGTCCCTCCTCAGAGGCAATGAAGCAGCATCAACACACGCCGAGCAAGCACGCAAAGCAGCCGAACGTCCAGAACTCCGTATCATTTCTCGTGCCGGCGAAGAGCTCGCCGCGGACGCGCTGACGTTCACCGGCTACGAGAGGTTCGGATGCAACGATTATGTGCTCGTGGATATACCATCGGAAGACGGGAACGCCCCGTATTATATCGTGTTGAGCCCGAAGGACATCGTCGTGGTGCGTCCACGAGACTGGCGGGATCATGTTGCGTGGCTAGTGGAGAGGAAACGGTACGAAGAGGCGTTGGAGGAGATTGAACGACGGCAGAATATGGGTGAACATATTGACGGTGATGAGGAAGGCGTAGATGCAATTCAAATCGGTCAACATTACATTGAACACCTGGTCAGCGAGGGTAAGAACTGCATACTATCAAGTTGTCATTAGCTCACCGTATTCTGTAGAGAAATACCAGGAGGCTGCACGGCTATGTCCCAAAGTCTGTGGGCAGGATACAAAACGCTGGGAGGATTGGATATTCGTGTTCACTCAACAGCACCGTTTGCAGGTCTATATATTTCCTAATCCACCGCCGACACACTGATTAATATTTGACTCAGGCCATTATCCCGTACGTTCCTACCGAGTCACCAACTCTCGGGCATCTAGTGTATGAGATGATCCTTGCATACTTCTTGTCACACGACCGTCAGGTACATGCAGTCTACCGTTGTTGCAGCAATTGATCTCACATTCGTTGTTCTCTGCAGGCATTATTGACGACGATTCAAGACTGGCCGAAAGCGATTTATGACATTGGAGCTGTCATTGTCGCTGTACAAGCTGAGCTTGATCGAGCACCCTCATCGTCGTCTTCAGCTTCAGCTTCTCCGGATGCCGTCATTCTCATGGAGTGCTTAACTGAACTGTGAGTGCCCATTCGCCACCCTCTTGCGTATGATGTTACTAATCGACGTCCTTTGAAAGCTATATGGCGAACCGTCAATACGGCAAAGCCCTGCCATACTTCATCCGCCTACGTCGTCCCAACGTGTTCGACCTAATCCGTGACCATAACCTCTTCACTTCGGTCCAAGATCAGGCTCTACTGCTTGTTGAGTTCGATCATGAGCTGGTTGAGAAGCGTCGTAAAGAAGGTGACGAGAGTGTAAAATTTGAGCGTGGTGCGGCGATCACGTTGCTGGTAGATCATATACACTCTATACCAGTGTGTTACAACATGTATCTTGCTCTGTCCTTTATGCTGACTACTTGTCTTCAGATTGGTCGTGTAGTTCAACAACTCCAGGGTCGTCCATATTATCTACATGTGTATCTGGATGCGCTCCAAGCAAAAGACCCTCATCTTACATCCGAGTTTGCGGATACCCAGGTATTATCACAACTTCAATTTATCGTTTTTTCTCTGACGGCTAAAATCAGGTCGAACTGTACGCTGAGTATGCTTCACATCGACTGATTGACTTCCTGCGAGCGAGCAACTACTACAACTTGGAGAAGGTGTGTCTGCCGTTCGTTACAGTGTGACACTATCACTAAAATACGCGAATGTAGGCTTATAGAGAATGCCAAGACCGAGATTTAGTACCAGAAATGGTCTTTTTGTTGGGCCGTATGGGCGACAACAAGAAGGCGTTGAACCTCATCATCGAGAGATTAGGAGACGTGCATAGGGTAATCTCGCATCATCTTTTGGGTCCAGGAGCTATTCTCACCGTTTTGTTCTAAGGCTATTGAGTTCGCCAAAGAGCAACACGACGACGACTTGTGGGAGGACCTCCTGAAGTATTCAGAGTCAAGACCTCGTACGTCTGTTCTAAGTCGATGTCAATTTGATGCTAAATGTCAGATTGTGTAGTGTTCATTCGAGGATTGCTGGAGAACGTTGGAGCAGAGATCGACCCTATACGACTTATACGTCGCATCAAGAACGGTCTCGAAATCCCAGGTCTCAAAAGTGCCCTCATCAAGATTCTACACGACTTCAATCTCCAGATGTCCCTCTTGGAAGGTTGCCAGATGATTTTGAACGGAGACGCCGCCGATGTTGCGCGGCGATTGCACACTGACCAGTCGTCTGGGTTCTTTCTGAGTGGTATGTGTCTTTCTCACTTGACGGAGATATGGAGTTCGTTGACTTGGATGTTTTTGCAGGCAAAGCGAATTGCCCGGTGTGCACTCTACCGTTGATACAGGCTCCACAAACGCTGCTGCTTTTGTACTTGTGTCGACATGTGGTGCACGCACATTGTGCGACTCGGGACTCGCAAGCTTACGTCTCACAAGCGGACTTTGACGACTCCGTCCTTGACCTGGACAACACTGCTCAAACTAATATGAATGCACGCGTAGCAAGGTATCGTTATCCCGCATTTCATTTGCACAATTCAAGTGATTGACCATTGTGTTTAATCTCCAGGACTGCGCTGATTCGGGCGAGGGTCAATACAAGTTGTCCTGCGTGTCATCAGAGGGAGGAAGGCGGTTGACCCGTTTTCGCTCGTATTTAGTTTGTTGGAATCGTACACACTTCGTCTTCGGAATACACTTTGCTAGTGATACCCTATATCTATGCTGAAGGAACAATGTTTTCAACTACACATGTACGCATTTGTATGAGATGGCAATATTTTCGTGCCCGAGCCGTACCCGAAGCTCCCCAGCTGTCCAACTCTGATTGAACTCTCAACTTCATATTTCCTCTCTGGCAGATACGCAAGTTCTTGACTATTTATTCCAAATTTTCTACCAGTTCTTGGACCCAAAAACTATCGGCAAGATTCCATGTTTGCACTGTGGCGGCGACCCGCACAATTCACTCTGAAACGTTGGCCTATTCCTGGACGTGCAATGTCTTCCACTTCCGACCTCCCAGCATCCAGCATCCCGATCTTCACCACTGTGCAGTCATACAGGGAATGGAGAAGACGAGCGTACGACGAGAAGAAGTCGGTAGGATTCGTGGCGACGATGGGTGCGCTGCATGACGGCCACATCTCCCTTGGTACGTTCCGTCAATCTTGAGCGGCTCTAGGACAAGCTCATGATTCACAGACCTTCTTCTGATTCACGTGAACAGTACGGAGGTCCCTGGCTGAGAACGACTTGACGGTTGTTTCTATCTTCGTGAACCCTGCGCAGTTCGCCCCGACGGAGGATTTGGCGACATACCCTCGGACGTTGCAACATGACTTGAACGTGCTGGAAGTAACAAAACACTCGGATGTCGAACCTCGCGCGACGGCTGCACTCTTTCTCCCATCGGTATATGAGATGTACCCTTCTGGCATCACACAGGACGTTGTGTCGCAAAAGGGGACTTTCGTCGAAGTCAAGGGGTACGGTCATCAGATGGAGGGCGCGAGCAGACCTACGTTTTTCAGAGGTGTCGCTACGGTCGTGACTAAGTTATTCAACGTTATTGAGGTGCGTTTTTATATCATTCAATGATGCTGGCATAACCTGACACATGTTGTATAGCCTACTAGGACATATTTTGGTCAGAAAGATATCCAACAAGCCCTTTTGCTTCGTCGTATGGTTCGGGATCTGTTGTTGTCCCATCCTACCCCTGAAAATCTGCATATTATGCCGACTACCCGGTATGTGTCGTCCCTTTGGTGATCGTCGCAGTTGTGCTCAATGTTTTTGTGTTCAAGGGATTCGATATCCTCGCTAGCTCTCTCATCCCGCAACGCATATCTTACCGAAGGCGAAAGGCAGCAGGCAGCACCTACACTGTACACAGCGCTACAGGAAGCCAAGAGTGCCTGGGAGTCCGGCTTGTCAAAAGCCGACTGCATTCACCGTGCCTCCGAGGTCGTACGCACGATGGCGGAACGACTCTCAGTCTCGGACGAGATCGAAATGAGGCTGGAGTACATCCAGTTGAACGATCCAGATACATTTGACGTCGTGCCGGATTCGATGACACGAGAAGAATACGCCGCGCAGTCGGAGGCGGAGGACAAGACGAAAGAACGTGCGGTTGTCCTCAGCGGGGCTATGTGGGTTGGAAAGACGCGGTTGATTGACAATCTGGTGCTTGGAGACGTGAAGCCGCTCGGAATTGTCGAGGTATGATGTAGTGCTGCTCAGTTCTTGGCAGCCACAGAATGTTATAAGTATGTCACTAATACAACCCACGAATTAACTACCGGTTACTGATCGGATAGACAATATCGTGTGCTTTGGCCCACAGTAATCTGCAGAATGTAAACTGTCGAGTTGACACGAGCAATGACGTCCCAAGTCTTTTGAGAGCGGTGAGTAGGGATCACTACACACTCGGAAGGTGGGTTCGCACTTGCGCTCTTGAGCATCACTATGTTTTCGGATGAGATCGTAAGTGTGGACGGAATCTGGCTCGGGTGCGGCCCCAGTGAACGTAAGTTTACTGTCGTCGAAGACGCACGAAGGTCGCGCAATATCTTGGCCCTCGTAGAGTCGACCGTACAAGATACAAGCATCAGGGACTGCACTGATGTGCTTCATTAATCTGTGCGCAGACTCGATGTCGCATTCTATACGATAAGGGCGTTGAGTACGTACGCTTTTGAGAATCGGAATAATGCAAACACACCCATCCCAGTACAATCAGACCGTCTGCCGCTGCGGGCGGCATCATTCCTCCCCTTTTTTATCATCTACAGCATTTCGAATCGACAATGCTTTGATCATGGCGTCGAAGCTTTGAGGGTATTGGTCCCGTACTAGCATGACGTGAGGGAGGCGGTTATTCTGCATATATTAAACCGGCATTCTGTTGAGATAATCAGCATTCACCGATGCTACGTCTACACATTTATCTCACTTACTTCCAGTGTGAGCCATCTTCTGAAACTTTGAAGGGAAGGTCTCCCGAACCACAACTCCCACCAACCCGTTTATCGCGTTCGCACTGCCACCATGTCGTACCTATTCGGGACGTCAACGACTTCTTCGAAAAAAGTTTATTTGCGTGGTCCGCGTTCCATTCTTGCACCAAATTCACAATGGCGTGCGGAAAATCAGACGTAGCCGAAAGGACTGGAAGGGTAGAGCGACGAGGTAGTGTGTTCGTCTGGCTTTTTGGGGGCATTATCAAGTTCCGGTCCCTGGTAAAAGTCAGCAAGTTGCGTTCCGGGTCCTGGTGTTCGGCAAAGAGGGAGCTAATCCAGAGTGTGTCCAGTGTGTCGACGGTAGAACTAGAGGCAACAGCTACTAGCGAAACGAGAGCGCAGGTCCCAGGTCGTTGTGTTGAATCTGTTGATCAAGTGCGAGTTGACGTTGAACCAGAAAAAGAGTGTGTAGAGAGAATCAAAGAGCGTCGTGTCAACCCACGGAGGAAAAGAAATGCTTAGGAAGAGGAAGAGGATCGAACCACGTCGGACTTTCAACCCAGCCGCAGGCGCTCACATGCCGGGCATCGCCGAAGCATTTCCGCCACAGATGGGCCATGGCCCAAAACAATACTCAGGCTTCCGCCACATATAAAGACCCTCTCGACACTCCTCTACTCCCACTAAGTATGTCCCCATCTCCGACGCTTAAAGACCTGAGAAGGGCCGAAGACTTCACTCAATCCATTGCAGCAACTGTGGCGGCGTGGATACAGCAGGAAGAGGGGACGCCTCATCTTTTCCTCACTGGACCTGTCGACGTTCCGCCAGGCGAAACTTGGTGGAAGCGAGAGCTCGAACTTGTGTGCGATATCGAACGTCGGTCCAACCTGAAAGTAAAGGACCTGAACGCCAAAGACACAAATGATCACAATACGAACGACAAAAACAATGAAGATGACACTGACGACAGTGGCCAGGACGAATTTGGTTCATACGACATCGTCGACGATATTGATGATGCACAGGCGACGCAGTGAGTGAGAACTTCAAGTTCATGCTGCTAGACACTGACTAGACAAACAGGATCTCGGTCGAGTACTTGCAATATTACACCCCCGGTAGCATCCGACCATGCGTAATGCTTGTACGGAATGAATACCGCACCCTCCTCAATAGTATGAAAGATGCGTTGGCGGCCCGAGCGAAATATGTCCGGGCGCACCATGGACATATGTAAGATGAAGCTGCAGGCGGTATGATCGTGATGGGATGGCCTGAAATCGGTATATTTTCTATCTTTTGTGCTGGAAGGGTTTGTACTCAACGTCAACGCTTCCCAAACTCAGGCAAATCCACTTTTCTCTATTACGCTCTCATTCGACTGCTGATGGCAACTCAACTCGTACTCTTCTATGTACAGCAGCGACTACACGCATTCACCAATGGTCGCGCTGAATTCATTGACACCTCCCGCTACGTGGAGATCTTTCACGACAGCCAAGTTTTCAGCCAATGTGTCTTTCTTGGCGACCTCAATGGGGCGCATGAAGAGCTTACAATGAACGTTGACTACTCCCTGAATTACACTGTCCTTACAAGCTCAGAGCAGGTTGGCAGACCCTATTGGAGCTAAGATGGCAAATTCTTTCTACATGCAACCTTGGACTTGGGCAGAGCTGTGCGCTGTAACGTGAGCATTCTCAGTGAACCCAGTCTTGTTGTTCTCTGACGATTGTGGTCGACGAACAGCCCGCCTTCAGACCGGGATCGTGTGTATGACATCATGAATCGTATAGGACCGTCCCCGAGGCTTTGCAAGACCGCCTTTGTCACAGCGCCGTCGTATGTAGCATGGAGGAAGGAATTTGAGGCGAAGATCGTTGCACTCCTGTATCCAGACCCCCAGCGGGCGATGTACAGTGCAATCTCGAGCATGGGAGTTGACGGCGCACACCCGTCCCATTCGCGGATCTTCATGCAAGTATCAAAACTGCACCGGATTCGGAGCTATTATGCGGACTCCCCTTGGTACAGGGCCACCTTCATGCCGCCGTCGAAAGAGATCTTGGACATCTTCATCGGGGTGGTCATTAGTGCCGACATTGCTACACAGCAAGATTTCTTGGCAGGATTCACTTTAAGCGACTCTGCGGTCGTCCTACATCGTCGACTCGTAGAAGCGTGCTCCGCTATCCAGGTAGATCTTCCCGTTTCATAAACAACACACACTCCCATTCCTACAGCTCACGCAGATCGATACCACTCTTAGTTCTATGAGCGTAGCTTCTAAATATTTTGAGAACCTAATGATCACTGAATTCAACTGTTTCCCCTACGTGACGCTAAACGTTGAACATTGAACTCTGGCGGTACTCATGCAGTTGTACGAACAGGATATTAACATTCGGGCCCGCGCTGGTTTGTATGATAGAAGATGGAACATTACAGACAGGCGGATGAGTAGAGCCACTGAATGTGAGGACGACCACGCTTCGACAGGAAATGACAAATGATCATGATGAAACGAAAGAAAGACAGCCAACGATAGTGGACCTCAATAATAGATGCGTTCTAGAACTTAAACTTTGTGACAGAGAAAAAAAGGATGCATGGTTGATAGATGGGCTTTGGTGTCACGCAGCAACACCAAGCCAAGGCTCTTGATAATGGTCATCACGTTCACGCCTGGGTGTACGCGGGGGGAACCTCCACGACGGGGCGTGGAGCTTCAAATCGGACGCCGGAATCTTCATGATGGAGCACCGGCGTCGGCACGTTGCCATGCGAATGTGATGATGTCGACATATTGGGTTGGGAAGGAAGGGGTATGACAACAGAGGAAGGGAGTGTCGAGTACTGGGAGAGCGCCGTCGTGTTGATCTCCAGCGGAGCAGCCGAATGCATGCCAGAGTACGCCGTCGACGGGGACGAGGAGTGGGATCCGTTGCTTGTAGAACGCGTCACACCGATGTTGCTGGGCAGACCCTTCTGCGACGCGCTCTGTGACGACCCTCCACCGAGATAGCGTTGTGGCGAGGAGACCTGGCTCGACTCGCTACGTTTGCTTGCTGGGGCTGGTACGTCGGTGAAGGGGTCGATGCGATACGTGGTCACGGGAGGCATCGCATATGGCAGATTCGAGTCGCCATTTCCGCTTTCGTCTCCACGCCAAGCACCAGCATGAACGGATTCATACTCTGTAGGAAAGCTATTAGCGATGGAAATTGCGAGATGCGACCATGAAGCTCACGTTGGGATGGGAACATGAAGTCGGTGCTCGCCTGGGTGAAACCAGGCGGCGAGAACAACATATCGCGCTCCGGAGCCCTGCGGTGCTTACGGCGGCAGAAGACAAAGAGAAGGGCGGCAATTAAAGTCGACAAAATAACACCACCTATGACGCCTCCAGCGATAGCACCCGTAGACACGTGAGATGGCCTGCTGATGTCTGCCGCCAGCGAAGGTGTATTAGACGAGAGCGGGGCCGTACCGGATGTAGAACCTGCAGCGTCGTTGATCCCGGATGGGCTGTCAGTGGAAGAAGATGGGGCTGATGATGGAGGGCCCGTGGTAGGCGTAGACGAAAAAGATGTGGATTTGGAGGATGTCTGCTGTTGAGAGGTTGCAGATGAGCTTTGCGATGCTTGAGAGGGTGGCGGTTGAGATGGACTTCGACTCGCGGATGACTGCTGTGGTTGAGACGGTGCCAGTGTCGGTACATCGGCAGATGGAGTGTAGATTATATAGTCTAGCCAATACATGTTTGGGCTTGTGCCATTCGTGGTCTTGATGACCAGTTCGTGCGCTCCAGGCGTGAGGGATGGAGATCGGAAAAAGAGTGTGTGAGTGGTGAAGAAGCCTGGTGCTATGACAGGTTGCACATAGGTGCCAGTGAGGGCCCCATCGATGGTATACGTTGTGGTAGGCACGCCATATACATCAACAGACCCTTGCGAGCCGTACACCTCTACCCCGGTACCTATAAAATGCACTGAGAGGGCAACACAGGTAAAAGACGGAGAGACTCACCTGTAAACTTGAAAGTAGCAGTCAACCCAGCGGGCCCAGCGCCAGATTTTGTCGACATGTATTCGATAGAACCCATAGGTGGGACATGATCCCAGTTTCCAGAGTACAAGACACTTGGATCCTGGTCGTCCACGATAATGGCGGTGTCATTGAAGCTCGACATAGCAGGAAGAAGTGGTGTCTAGAGGTCAAGAAAATCGCCGCGCTCCATAACCTATGAAAGGCAGATTTGGAGTTGGAGAAAAGCAAATAAGGGATCTATCCGGAGCAGCACGCCCCCAAAGACTATATCATGGATGTCGGCTTGAATATTTGAATAGGGTCAGTGATACATCCAATGGGTTTATAGCACAGCATCACGACCAACATCAGGAAATCAAAATGTGGTCGAGTGAAAATGGACCACCGCCGGATAGGCTACCGCCATCTCCAGGAACACATATAAGACTTGACCGGCCTCGACCAAGTACCTTCCACTAAAATGACCTGCAAGCCTCAACCCCATCAGGTCTAAAGGTATGTGGCAGAAAGGTGGCTGAGCAGCCAATTACGCTGCAATCAGCGCAATGTGCGGATGCCATGGACATCATTGGCATGATCAGCCGGCTAAGAGAACAAGCGATATCATAGTGACTTTGACTCACCAGTGGACCCACAACTGGATCTAACAGTTACTGATACTTCTGAGAGCATAGGCATCTAGAATAGACGTCGACACGTCACCAGGATCCGGTCATCGTCTCAACATAGACCTACCTCAGCGACCGAGCAGAACTAGAAGCTCGAACGGCTTCAATCAGAACATTTGCTCAATGCATATGACACGCATGGAAAGCTCACGGGATTCTCATCCGAGTCGATCAACCCTGCGTCGGTCGAAAACAACATTGGCAGTAACAACATGATAGTCGCTACTGCGAAGTCTTCTGTATTCAGTACGAAGGGCCGATTCCCGAAGCATGCCTACCATTTCGGCCATAGGCAGTGAATGTCGCAATCTACGACTTCCGGACTGACTCGGAGGTGTGGCGCTGTGTGAATCTGTCGGAGGCATCCAAGGGCAGGACATAAGCGAGTCGCTGTAATCAAGAAGAGATGTACGATGTCTGAAACCTTGCAGCACCGGAAAATGCCGAAATCGCAGATTGCAAGTTCAAGTTGGCCCACCGCGCGTGACCGCGGTTTTTGTGAACAGTGACTGATCATCTCAAACGCTGCTCAAAGCAAACGCAAGAAAAACGTATGTAATTCTGTGAGCTTCAAGTTTCGAATAATATTTCACACATCAGTGCCATTATTTGACTTCTGAATTCAAATCTTAGGTTTCTTGGACAGGCCTCAGTGGACAGTCTTCTACCGGTGTTGTACTCATAGTGACTCATGATAATCGATAAACTTCCTCATTGGTCACAATTGAACTTGTTCGTGTCCATCTCCCGATTTAATGACAAACCTCAAGTTGAAGCATAAAAAGAGTCCCTCGAGCCGGGATCGAACCAGCGACATCAAGATTACATAAACCATTACAGTCTTGCGCTCTTCCAACTGAGCTATCGAGGGATATATGTGAATATGTTTTTGTGTCGATAAATGTCTTACCTTATCAATTAATCAATTCGGGCGCCCACTTTACTTGGTTTAACTGTGCTTGCACTGTCTCCGCTTCACCCCGACAGGTCTGTGCGTAACATCCTCCTTTGACACTGTTGATATCATGGAACGCGAGATACAACAACTTGTAGAAATGGTAGGTCAATGACGACGCGTTAATATCCTACGCATCTGACATATTCGCCAGGGTGCCACCCGTGGCCAGGCTCGTGCAGCTCTCAAACAGCATAGAGATGTCATGGAAGCGGCCGAACGTATATTCGACGGTAGTTTCGACCATGTTGTTGACGGCGACGATGACATTGAGATGTCTTCTGCTTCTACTCGAGAGAAGCCGAGAGTCTCACGTATGATGGTGAGTGTGAAGCACTCTGCGCCGCACTGCGTTACTTATGCCGGTGTTAAGACGCCTGACGCGGATGAGGACGATGAACAAGAACTGGAGGATCCTGGAGATGACTACGACGAGGATGATAGTGCGTGACTGATAGGTCACTGAGTGAAGCATACTGATCAGACGATGCAGTTGAGGACTTCGCCGGTGAAGATTATGATTCTGACTACGAAGCAAAGGCAGAGGCTGGACGAGGGCCATCTAATGCCGATCCTTATGCCGGTGTGTAATACGAATCACCTCTGTCATGTATTCAACTCATCGGCTGTAGGTATCTTCTTCTCCAAGGACCGCCGCGAGGAAGTCATCGAAGTAGAGGAGGAGCCAGAGACAGTATATGTCCCAGACGCGGACGAACAAGCTAAACTCATGACGCAAGGACAATGGATGAAAGGATGTCCGGAAGGTGGAGAGCAGAGCTTCCTGTTCAGTCTCTACCAACAATTGTCCCAAGGCGAATGCCGCTGTCCAAACGGGTGTCAGAGCTTCCCTCGCCATAAGCGCGATTTCTTCCCAATCTTTGTGAGTGCACATATCGTTTCTATAAACCGCAATTTGATTTGATTTTGCGTAACTCGTGTCCTTCCATAGTCCGAGTTCCAAACGTACATCAAGCATCTCCAAACAATTGTCCCAAAGCTATGCGGCGGATGCAGCAAACGGTTTTGCTTTGCGTGCGGAGAACCCTTCAACGATAAGGAAGAGGACGTCTTGTTTCACTGCCCAAACCTGCAGGGCGTGCTACTCGGTGTCGGTCTTGCTATGCTAGAGCAGACGTTCCTTGAAGAAGCGCCTGCCACAATCCCCAAACCAGCGAATGGTAAGAGACGAAAAGCTGAACCTATACCTATTCATGTGCCATTCGATGATGATGAAGACGATGAAGAGTATCCACCAATCACTCAAACGAAGAAGCTCAAGTTAGGTGTTGGGTATGCCGGAGATGCCAGAGAAGATGTAGGTTCCTTTGCCTCTCATCGTGATGGGAGTGTGTATTGACTGGTCTCAGAATTCTGGTCATGTTGAAGCTTTAAAGGTACAGCACGAGAAGGACGAGACGATCTCTAAATTGCTCTCGGACATCCGTGTATATCTTCCATCGGTCCATCGCGAGGGTGGTGGCAAGCCTAGTGATTACCTCGTCCATCCTACGGCACTTGCTCACCTAAGACGGCGATTCAACTTTGTTAGTAGTCAGCTTCTCCGGAATGACTCTCTTGCGGACATGTCGGATCGTTCGGTACTATATTTCGAGCTCTTGAACTGGCTGGAGGTGCGCATATCACAGTTTAGATGGATGTTTCAAAGTCTCTCAAATCTTATCCATGCTAGACGATCTCATGCCACGAAGCCCTTGCCAGCATGATGGCGATGCCTATCATGGTCGTGACATCTGCCAAAGCATTATCGGCGAAACGATCAGGCAACAAGAACTGCATTCGGGAACGCACCATTGTCTACGAAGGATCTTCCGGCCCTCGGGAACTCCTGGAAGCCATTGTCATCCAAGCTCAAGCAGCGCTCAAGGGTCTTGAACCGGTCAAGCTCGCAGATACCCCAGATGATGTTGAGATGACCGAGGAGCAGAAGCGCCAAACCTCCGACGATAAGGGCAAAGGCAAAGATGATGGTAAGATTGTTTTGGAAGAGAACCAGAAGCTCCTCAAGTTCTGCAAGAGCATCATCTCTACAGCTCAGGCCATTGATCGTTCGCTACGAGAGACGAAGGGCGACGCCTTCGTTGAAAGACTCCACGCTAGCTTACCGAAGATCCCCGGATCGTCGGCTTCTGGCTCAAGGAACGACGTCGTGGTCAAGTCAGGTCAGTCCGAGGAAGACATGCAGAAGTCATACCTGGAGTGGGCGAATAGGGTCCGGTTCGAGTATTGTGACCTTACGACCGACCAGCCGACGGGAGGGAAGGATGACAGCCTACCTTCTTACAAATTCGCCTACAACAACGAAGCCCGTATGTTAGCTAATGCTGACATTCCCAAACGATCACTGGCCGTTGCGAAAGAAGTGCGTTATTCATTCTAAACGTTGCCAACTCCATTGTGCTGAATGATTGGTGGCTTCATAGTTAGCGGTTTTGACGACGAACCTTCCCATTGCCTGGAATTCATCGGTCTTCCTGAGAGTTGATGAGTCGCGGGTAGACATCATCAAAGCGTTGATCACAGGTCCCGAAGGTACACCGTGAGTGTCAACATCTCGATTCATTCATTTCCTGTCCACATGTATCATCTATAATCTAGATATTACAACGGATGGTAAGCGCGTTTTCCAGCAAGTTGACATTACAGCGGTTGAATTAGGCGCAGTTACTTGTTCGATATATTCCTTGGCGCGAACTATAACCAGGCTCCTCCCAGCGTTAAATATGTGACAGTAAGCAGTGTTGTTTCCCTTACTTCCGCCGTGCGTATGATTGACGACGGAGGAACCAACCAGACTAATGGCGGGAGGTATCGGTTCAACCCTAACCTGTATGCTGTGAGCACTCATTGACTGTCGCTTCGGTCGGATGACTCCTTACTCATGCATGCCTTGAAGGACGGCAAGGTCTGCTTGTCATTACTCGGGACGTGGCAGGGTCCAGGATGGGTTGCGGGACGATCTACCCTGCTTCAGGTTCGCACTCCTTGTCTGCTGACTTTGAGGGACTAGTGCATTGAAAATGATCCAGGTTCTCATCTCTATTCAATCCATGATACTTTGCGAAGAACCCTACCTCAATGAGCCGGCGTGGGCCAACAGCTCCGGGACGGCGGCATCCAAAGCTTGTCAGTAACTGCTATTGACGAGGTTAAACTACGCAAGCTAACCTTTTGTTACTCAGACTCCGCTAATGTTCGCAGGATGGTGGTGAAGACGGCGGTGCGTATCCACATCTCTTCCCTATTGTTTCACGGAACACCTCTTCTTACAAATAACTCACAGATGCTTGGTAACCTCAAAGCCCCCCCAGAGCCTTTCGAAGATGTGATTCGCACTCATTTCCGGTTGAAGGCCGACTCCATCAGCAAGCAACTGGACCAGTGGCTCGAGCAGGACGACGGTAGGGCGATCAACGGCGAGAACCACGGCTCGTCGCGGACGGCGCCTTTGGAGGATCCGAATGGCAACGGCTTGAGGGCGGATGTTGACGAGATGAAGGAGTTGTTGCAGAAGTTGTCGACAGGGCAGAGTGCCACCAGCGTTGTGGGCGCGGGTCCATCATCGTAGTCTTGGTCATTACAATGTTTTCAGATCTTCAGATCCTTACTATGACTTTGACTTTTTTCTTTCTTTGGACCCATGGCGCACAGGTGGTGCAGACGGTGCAAACCTTTCACTTATTTGTACATTTATCCAACCCCCTTCTCAACATTGTGTTAAAATATATCCTCAAACTGGTACAGTACATACTGCATACAAAACATGATACATGAATTGGACAGTGATGTGTAGGATGCTACAAATCTACGAGATTGCAAAAATTGAATAAAAATGTGAGAAATGATGTGGAATAAAAAGGGCGCACAGAACAACTTCCTAACGTCGATACCCCCCTTTGTACCTCGGTGCATTCCTAGAGTCGTTGTAGTCTCCTCCCCGCCTACGCGAGCTGTACGAATCTTCGTACCGATCATGCGACCACTCATTCCGAGAATTCCTACTATCCTCAGGATACCGTCTGAAGCTCGAGCTCGAGCTCGAGGGTCTGCTGTCGTATCTTGAACCCCTCTCGTCTGGATATTTCTTCGACGCGCCTTTGATCTGGATGCTGTCCGTCTCTCTTGATATATAAACATAATTGTCGTCGGGATAGGTTTTCCGTTTCTCGTGACTGGGACCTCCGCTCTTCCCTGAGAACCGTTTCCCGTCTCCGCCGATGTTGCCAAACGATATCTTCTTGGGTCCACTGGGAAGCCCCTTCCCATTCCCTCCTCCGCCACCTCTGCTGCTACCACCGCCGTTCCCATTCTTCTCGGTCACAGGTTTCGGAGGGAGGCCTTTCGCAGACCCGGCGAACCAGTCCACCTCGTCGTCGTCTTGCACCTCCCTATCCCTCGCCTGCTTCGCCAGCCGTTCCTGCTGCTTCTTCCGCCCTTGCGTACCTAGATCGCCGGGTAACGGCAACAAGAACTCGCTCCCGTCTCCCGTCTCCTCTCCGTCGCCGCGCATGGACACGGGTCTCCTTGGTTTCTGCGCAGGTTTCTTCTCGACACGGAGGGGGTCGAAGAATGGTCCGGAAGCGATGTTGTAGAAGCTGAAGGCGGAGGGGTCTGGCGGGACGTCGCTTCGACGTGGTACGGTCTCACAGTCCTATACAGTACGATCAGGATTGAAGCAAGCGAAGTTAGGAGCAAAAGAACTCACATCGCCTAGATGTCCACTGCTGCCACAGTTGTAGCACCACTCATCAGAGCCTATGTACCCTTCTCCTCCTTGACCAAGCGGAAGTTCGGATTTCTTCTTCCGAAGACGGATTATCTCAGTCCGCTGGTTGTCGCTGACGTAGTCGTACATTCGCCAGAGTGTAGGGCATTCCTAATGCATAGTTGCCATTGGTTCAACTATTCCATGTGGCACGGGAGTATCATACCTTAGTCTGGTGAACAGTTGATCCGCATCTATCACATTCGTTGTACTGGGAGTGCGTAGAGTTGTAAACGCGTCGGTTGGGGCACGTCTGAGATGGGATGTAAGTCACCATTATCAAGGAAAGTTGACTATATACGTACCTGTCTGGTATGTCCCTTCATGCCACAAGAGAAGCAAACTTTGCTTATGGGACAACCTCGTGTAGAGTGTTCATCACGGGCACCACATGTCAAGCACTAGCAGAGGTCGCCAGTTGATTGAGACAGAAAAGGCACGATTGGAGAGACATAAACTGACGATGATAACCGGACAATCTCTCGCCCTATGGTCTCCTTCTGCGCCGCAGTTCTTGCAGAAAAGCTTTCTGCTCTTCTCCTCAGGCTGGCCTTTGGAATCGTCGAAATAGCGGACAGCTCCAGCCTAACAGAATGAGTACAAATTGAGCGGATGTATCGAGATGCACGTACCCTTCGGTCGTCATCATAATCCAGATAGTCAATGTAGTCATCTTCGTCGGAATCTAAGGGACTGGGAGGTAAGATCTCGAGGGGGGCATCGCCATTGGTATCGGCCAGTAACACATGGGCTGGGAGGAGCAACTTGGTCGCTTTGTCCGCTTCCGAGTTGTTCGAACCCGAACCACTGGGTATTGGTTGTGAGGAAATGGGTATCTTGACTGCGATAGGTATGTCTGCGGGCTTAACATCGACGAAGAACAACGAAGAGACAGAATCTTGGGTAGTAGAAGTGTCCCCGCGTTTATGTTCTGGTGACCGGGATCGGCGACTGGAAGGACGAGGGGAACGCGACCGGTTTCTGGCTTCTTCACGTTCTTCCTTGCGTCGCCGCTTCTTGGAGCTGCGTTCCGTGTCTCTGGTCTCTCCCTCCAAACGTGCGCTAGTCTCGGAATGCTTGCGCTTGCTTGAAGAGGCCTTAGCAGGAGGCTGGGTGTCCGCTATACGATCCAACAAGGTGAGACCAGTGCGCGACCTCGCTGCCTTTCCATAATCTCTACCACCGTCGTCAGTCGTCTCAACGCTTGTGACCGGAGTAGGAAGTCCCTCGACACCATCGTCCTCGCCCCCACCATGCAAAACCGTCGCTTTCTTCTTCTTCTTCCGCCTCACTTTCTTCGCAGTACCGTCTGCAGTAAGCTTCACGTTCCCCCCAATTGGTTTTCCCGTTGCGTCGCTCAATCGGTCGAGAAGAGTAGCCTTGGTGTTCGACGAGGACTTCCGCGCGTACAGGGATTCGACGTCGGAGTCGATGACGATGACCTCCGGTGACCGGGTCAAATCAATGACCTCTGGCGATTTCGACACCATGCCCGGATTCGAGGATGATTCGGAGGAAGTACGAGAGTGTTTTGGCCAACCTTTGCCGCGGTCAGTGTGAAGTTTGTACTAACTGCCTAATCGAGACAATGGCCGTTATAAAGAAGCGCCCGCTTACATGCAAGTTATGTCAAGTTTTTTGTCCTTAGCTTGGAACGTAATTCTTGTGTCGCGAACCTGCAGGGATGTAGGTCGAGTTCTGCGAGTCTTCAGCGTGTGAGATACTGAACGGACCTCTTAGTCTCACTAGATCATACCCATAGAACATGTCGGATCCTGAGGCAAAGCCAGAGATCCATGCTCAGAATTTGACCTACATACACTACGGCCTGGACAAGAACGCGGAAGCGGCTCTTATAGACATCTCTTTTGGTTTGCCTAAAGGCAGTCGTACGATTCTCGTTGGTGCAAACGGAGGTGTGTTTCGTTGTCTCTGACGATCTTAGCTAACTGCTGAATACGCGATATTACACAGCGGGGAAGTCCACCCTCCTACAGATTTTTGCTGGAAAGCGACTGATATCCCAGGATGGAGGGACCGAAGTTGCTATTAAAGGACGCGACGTGTTCCGTCAATACCCTCCTGGTGTTACATTCCTGGGAACTGAGTGGTCCGTTTCATCCTCATCGTTCACTATAATCTTGACCAGTTGTTCAAACTGTTTGAGCAGGGCCATGAATCCCGTTGTTCGCGGCGACATCATAGTGCGCGACTTCCTGAACTCCGTTGGCGGCTATAGACACAAGCCCAGGCGTGATCAACTGTTGGATATCCTGGATGTCGATCTCGACTGGCACATGCATGCCATAAGTGACGGCGAGCGGCGACGCGTCCAGCTCGTGATGGGATTGATGGGTGAATGGGACGTCCTGCTTCTGGACGAGGTGAGCTTCCACTGGCGAGCTCGGGCACAGCTGTAGTGTCGACAACACTTTTTGACAGGTGACCGTTGATCTGGACGTCCTCGTCCGTGACGATCTACTCACATTCCTCAGGAAGGACAGCGAAGACAGAGGCGCGACCGTCTTGTGTACGTTGCTTCCGTGTTCTTTGCTTGATACGTCTGTTGACTCTGTTATAGACGCGACGCATATATTTGACGGACTGGATGCCTTCCCGACGCATGTCGCTCACATGCGTCTGGGGAAATTCGTAACACTACCTGCACCGTGGGAAGCATTCAAGGACGTGGACACTGGGAATAGGTCGCGTCTGTACTCGGTCGCTTTACAATGGTTGAAAGAGGACCGGGATCATCGACGTGGCCTGGAGAACAATGGCAGGAAGCGCAGAGGTGCACAACTCCAAGACGTGAGTGTTCACTCTTTTCGCCGTCTTACAAGCATCAGTTTCACTGAATGTGTCTATTCCTGGATTGCTTTCGCACAGGTGCCTTCGGAATCGGAGAAATTCTATTCCAAGTGCGCAGCATTACCTTCCATTATTACCCTGGTTCTGACATCTTGTCAATGGTCATAGATACGACTACAGCCACTAAGTTAAGCATCCAGTCGACGTTCAACAACGTCGTCCCATAAGCTCGTCTCAACCACGAATATATCATCATCGAATCAGCATTAACATCTCCTTCAAGCACTGTATTCATCCTCTCGCATCCAACATCGCACTGTGATCTTTCAACAGCAGACTGTATCAAATAGCTCACACCTTACACACCCTCGTAATATATACTCTCAACTTCTGAATCTATGTTTGTGAGCTCCTCGGCTGATTTCTCCGAGTATGACGGGCCTGGAGTCTGGACCTCTTCGATACCGACAAGTTTTAATTTCGGACAATAGCCTATATTTATGACGGATTCTGCGCCGTTAAGTGGTGATACCCGCGCCTAATCGGGCAAGTTTTCTTGTAATCTTTCCATAATTCGACGTGCTGCGTGACAACGACCAACTCCCTTCCCTCGTCGTTGTTTCGTTCTTCATCGTCGTCCCCGTCGTGCTGGTCATCGTACGCCGTAGTCTGTACAGTTACCACGACCGTCGCCCACACGCCATACTCACCATTCACCAACTCAACCAACCACACTCTTTCGCCCTTTCGTTTTCTCATCGCCATGTCTCTTCTTCTCGCACGACAAGACCCGAACGACGACCCGAGCTGTATCCATTGCGACGATCCAGCCCCTTGCAACAACTGTGGTGCTAATGAGCAGTGTGTCCTGGTGAATCGGTATGTAGCAGATCGCCTCTGCCGATCTTCAGGTACTGAGACAAGGTTTCTGTAGGAGTTGCAATGTCTGCAGCACCAACAAATGTGTAGCCACGAGTGCACCATCCAGTTCAGGCGGCGGGATCAGCGGTGGAGCAGTAGCAGGTGCTGTTATTGCTGCGATTGTCTTCCTTATTGCTGTCGTGCTGGTCTTCCTTTGGTATCGTCGACGGTCAAAGCGTCTCCCACCCTCTGAAGTCGAATCAGCCAAAAACGATTCTCCAGCTCGCGCCGAGGACGTGCTCAATCGCCCCGACCCCAATGAAAAGCCGAATAGTCCTTTGCCCACCCCCACGATACATGGAACCAGTCCTTACGGAGAGATGGTGGCTGTCCAGGATTATCAGAACTCTGCTATTGGCACCCAAGGGCACACGCCTCGTCAATCACAGCAGGAGAACCCCTTCGAAGACAGAATGGACACCCAGTCCATTCAGACTGCGGGCTCCGTCGGGACTCAGTCAAATGTCATCCCCATCGCTCTCGTTGGACCGGACGGCGCATCTGCCCTTTCGAATCCCACTACAGTTCCGTCCACTCAGGCGACAGCAGGTTCAGCGCCTTCGCGACCTGACAGGGACCCTGCGCTCAATCTCTACACTGATCCGAATAGAAACACGAGCGCTGACACCGATCATAATGCTTCAGGTTACAATGCCTCGCAGGCTTCGGGCAATATTCGCCACTCCTACATGTCCACTGGCAGCTATGCCAGTGATTTGCTCAACGAGGCGCCGATTATTGTTACACCCGGTCGTGGAGCGGTCAAGCAAGTGCTCGGAGTGGTCAAGGCTGAGGTGATTCGTACACCTGCAGGTTCTTCTGCGGGTGGTGACACGCCGCCTAACACTGCGGACAGCCTCAGGCCTACTTTTGCCACCAGACTTCCTGCACGCTCCCCTCTGGCCGCGTCTAGCTTTGGTCCAGCGGACGTGCTTGCTGAGACTGATGAGGAGCACCAGGAGCTTAACGCGAAACATGATCCCTTCGGAGATGAACATTCGCCATACCTGACCTCAGAACAAACCTCACCCTCATCTCCGACACCGTCCGTGAGTACTTTTGGGTCGCCGTCGCCTGGTGTGACACCTAGCCAGTACTCGCAACCTACCTCCCAGGACGATGAATGGATGCCGGATGATCCCGCGCGTCCTTGGGCTGGCAGCTCGAAGGCTAGACCGGACAGTATGAGCACACAGGCTGGATCAGTGATTGGTGCTAGTATCGGCGCTGCGACTCGTATGCACGTTGGTTTGGCACCGCTCTCTTCTCCTGATACACCAGTGAGCGCCGCACTCAGTTCACCGAGGACGCCATATCGGATGACAAGCGCTAAGCTTGTTTCACCAATGCGGAAAACGGACGAATCGTCGCCGATGTCCAATGGCGCTTTCGAGATGCAGCAGAGGCGCGCTATGGAGGACTTGGACCTGCGGAGAGAGTCGAAGGCGAGCATACTGAGCTCAGCGTCGAAGGCCGACTCTATCTTGGAGGGCTTCCACTTCGTCCCACCGTCCCCCATATCCGATCGTCCTATGCGCACACCACCTCGCTCGCCGTTGGCTCAGCAGGCTTTCTCGGACAACAGTACCGTCACAACCCCCATGCCAAAGCCAGATGTAGAGCGGTCCGAGCTTCAGACGCAACAGGACGTCCAGAGGCAGAGGAAGAACGATCTCGCTCCTCCATCTGCGATGCACAACAATAGGAAGATGCTGGGCATGTCGGTGGGCTCTGAGATATCTACGATGTCGAACGGCCTTTCGTCGTTCCCCTTCCAGATCGACACTGGTTCCATCTCTGAAGCTGCGTCGAACACACAACCGCAGACCATCAATGGACGTCAGCGTGCCAGTCTGGATACGCTCGCGCTCACCAGCGATCTTGCGAGCTATCCTTTGGGATTGGAGAGCTTGATGGATCACTACCCAGGGCCAAAACGTTGACCGGGAACAGGATATGATATCTCCTCTGCTCTCTCGCTCTTCCCTTCGTCCTCTTGTTCGATTCTCCATCCGCTCATGCTCCATCTCCTCAGGTTGTTATCACAGCTGTCTCTAGTTGGCCTCCCTATCTTCGGCCTCTCACGTCGCAACGTCTAATCCCTCCGTTCCTCGGTCTTTCACTTGGTGTAAATTGTCAGTCAGCGTAAAGATAGGACACACTCCTTTGTGTTCATCCAGTGTATACAAACGTCATTCCCTTGCGAAGGAGAATATCTCCCGCCTCCCTCCTCATCCTCACCCCTCATTCCCCCACCATCATACCCGCATACCCTCCCTCCTCCTGCATTCTCCACTAGATGGATTGGTTTATTTCTCGGCTTGGCTTGGTTGATCCGTGTCCCTGCTTCCAGATACCAGATTCTACCCACCCTTCTATCGTCGACAGTGTTGATGCTATCCCCGCCCCCATCCCGCTCCCGTCTCCCGACCTTTCCCTTTATTCGGTCATCCAAACAAGAAATTCGCTTGATCCTCCTTTTTATTCTTTTAACTGTCTCGACGTTCCTGTCTTCCTTCTAATTTTCCGCTTCTCATGCATTCGAGATGTTTTACGTAGACCACCCTTTACTCCTCTCCCTTCGGGATTTTTGCGCTTCAGCTTCCTTCGTTGCAAGTTCGTTGCTTCCCCGCTTGTTGGTTTTGTTTGTGGAGCGGTCTTTGCTTTGCTTCGTTGAGGGTTTCGTTTCGGACGGTGTGTTTTTATTTATGCTTTCAAGTTATACTATTTGCTACGCGTTGCTGCTCTGACCGTATCGTACGTACGTACGCCGCTCAAGACAATTCAATTCGTTGTCGCTGTTTCTGTGGGCGTGGACTCAACGAACCCAGAGTCCGGATCCAATACTGGGCTGACTGCGGGGCATGTCGATCTCAGGGATTACAGATTATGATCAGGCAGTGTCAGGCTGCAAATGTTACTAGCTGCCGACCTTGTCGTCTCCGACTTTATCGTAGAATGGAAACAACGAAGAACCTTGAACCGCGTTGGTCCAAGTGGGCGCACACTAACTATCGAAACTAAACATTCATGATCAAATGAAAGAAATTTAGATGCTACACTAACAAAGCGTACTCAGAAACGACAGCAGAAGGTAACGGTGTCTACATTAGTGGCACAAACGTCTACAAGTACTACGCGATAACATAGAAATACAAGGGCGCGGTGCGGAGTGTGGAGGAACGGCTGTGATGCTGTGGTGATGGTAAGTACAGAATGGATGCGAATGCGAATGCAGTGCCGTGGTGCAGAGCAAATTAGGATGACGAGAAACTCTAATATTAATGTATGTATGGAGTGAGGAGGAGAGACACCAGAACTTGAAACAACCCCCGAACGAACGACACAAGGAAAAAACCGAGAACCACATAAAATGACATCATAGTAAGTCAGTAAGGAATCGTATACTAGAATGGTGAGTCCGTGAGTCCGTGTAAATTTCTACTTGTTGTCAGATGTAAAAAATGCGACAACGGATGAAAAATGGCTCTGCTCTGCATTCGAGTATGATGGGTCCCAAATAACGGAGAAGGGAAGAGGAGATAATACAGCACAGCACAGCGCGAAGACGAGTGCCCACGTGGAGCATCCTAACACATTGAATGAAGGTTGGAACCCGGGACACCGCGTCGCGAAAATGTTTTGTGGAGCGCGAATAAGAAGAAGAGCGTACTGCCACCGACCGACACAGACGCTGATATCCAGGCAACCTGGAGTGGAGCGGAAGGTCGGGGAGGAGTCGAGATCTGATCGCCCAACCGAGGAGCCCAAGGCCGGTGAGATCTTTTTGAGAGTGTGACTGGGTGAGGCCTAGAATGAAGCCGAAGGACGCTTCAGGCTGTCAAGCCCGCGTTCGTTCCTGTGCTAGATTCGTGTATGGGAGCAGCAGGGAAGGAAAGAGGGCAGGGCCCAAGCTGGCTTTGTTCTCTTGATTGCCTGATGAGGACCCAGAGACTCGAATGAAGATCCGCGACGTGAGGCGGGTATCCCAATAAGTCATCAGGTCGGACGAGGTCGGGCTCTCAGAGTAAGGCATAGAATGGAGAGACGGGTTTCAGGCTATTAGGCATGTATGTGGTATAGTTCGGGCGGGGGCAGGGCGAGGCGAGGTGCGGCCTCTGACTCTTCCTGCCCAGGGCGAGAGACGATCTACGCCGGACAGGGATACCTCCCACCCGCTTGCATCCGAGCATTCGACACGTCGTAGCCCGACGAGTCGTATACCCGTACCATCGGCATTCCTCCCCCGTTCCCGTTGGACTGCGTAGACCCGAGCCCGAGCCCAGGTGGCTTGACATCTTGCAGCTCGGATGTGTCGCCGAATTGATTCAACCGAACGCCACCACTGACACCACTGAAGTCTTGGAACCAGTCTGCCGAGGTTTGCGTATGCTGCTGCTGCTGCTGCTCCCCAGTGTTCTGAGCTAGGGTTTGGGTTGCCATATGGACTTCGCGCGGACGGACGGGAATGACTCGACGGAGGCACTGCATACTGCGCTTGTGACACATACTGCGTGGCTGGTGGCTGTGACTGCTGGGTGGACGGCAGGTTCATGTAGGGGTATGGGTAGGGCGAACTGCCCGGCGTATGGATCGGTGAGGAGCTCGACGAGGGCGCCATGGTCAGGCTCGCAGGCGTCATAGGGCTAAGCGCGTCTACCGGCGTCATCGGCCCGGAAAATGTGGAGGGATGGTTAGGGTTGGAATGCGAAGTGGGTGAGGGAATGGAGTGACTCGTGGGGCGATGAGACGAGGACGCATTGCTCGTGGTGCTTTGGAGGGACTGTCGGCGCATGCGAGAGGCCTGGCTGACGTCCAGCATGTCTTGGATGCGCTGGTGCCAGTCAAAGTCCGGCACTGCAAATGTATCATCGGATGCTGCGGCGGACGGAGATGAGTAAGCCAAAGCGTTCGTGTTCGGATCCATGAACAGTTGCCCACCAGCTCCGTCGTACGACTCTTGGTCGGACATGATCATGGACTCAAGGAAGTCTTGCTTGGTGGTGCCCAGCCTGACGTAAGACGTATTAGTAAGGGAACGAGAATCATCTGGAAGTTGCGGTGGACTTACGGTTGATGAGTGGGACTGAAGGGCCCTCGGTCGACGCGTCTCATGATGTGGTATGCGAGGCCATCATGAGATAGGTCCTCTACAAGGCTCCGAGCACGAGGGTCCTGCGACCCAATGATGGTGCCGAGCAGGGCCTCTACTTGCTGAAGACGACGTTCAAGGGCGAGGATGTAGCCCTTGGGTGGGCCACGCTTGCGACTGGGGTTCGTGTAGGTGCAAGCTGCGGAACATGAGTCAAAAAAAGTCTCGACAAAGAAAAAAAAAGTGTTCTGCGTACCAATGCCCATTGACAAACAGCTTCGACAAGCAGCGATGGGACCTGAAGCCGGCTCACACTTGTTCTTGTTGCGACGACACTGGTCGCAGGCTGAAGGAGACATGAGTGCGAGGAGTGGGAGACGGAAACAATGAGTGCTTACCTCGAGAACTTCTTGTACGACGTGCGGTCATGGATGGGTGTTTGTCTGAGCCACTTCCGCTGACGGATGGCGAGGACAAAGAGAGCTCGCCGGGTGTCGGGGAGTTGGTATGTTGTGATGGAGAGGTTGGGTATAACTGAGAGATCATTGACTGAGGGAGGGTATGGGAATGAAAGAGTTGTGGAAGAAAATTATAGGACCTAGGGGGCGTCACCGGAGGGTAGTTATAGAGATTTGTGGTGGCTCAAGACGATGGATCGGTCAAGTGCGATCTCCTGGAGAAAAGGCAGATTGAGTCCGTGGAGTGTCAGCTCCGTCAGACGAATGACCAATCCACCAGGTGAAGGTGTACGGCACATGTACTCCACCGGTGGGGTCCGGTGGAGGCCCAGCACAGCACAGCTGTTCGGCAGCCGCAGGGAAATAACGAGTTCGGGCATGCGAGTCGTGTTATCCGACCGGCCTGGCAATGACGGGCTCGGTGAGCGCGAGCTGCGAGGCGACACAGTCACCGCCAGATGCTGGAAAGTGCGAGGGCTTTCTGCGCAGACTGGCAGCGCAGTGACGCCGTGTCGGAGCAGCTCGCGGCGCTTGCTGTTCCGGCTATCCCGCCCTCCGAGACCCCGGCACTTGCCAGGACCGGCAACGGATGGGCAGCAACAACGCGTCCACCAGAGCTGACGAGTCCCTCCAGCGAGCACCGTGGACGTGCATGCATTCCGACGACGCTCGGAGGATACGTCGTATGAATGCATCAACAGGTCGAGATCTGACATAGCATATAGTAACTGTTTCGACACAGAAGCAGTTGACACTCACAACGGTCTCGATGAACGGCGCGAATGAGATGGGAGACATCGTCCAGACCCAGGACCGTCGGGCGACGCGTGCAGATAGTTCCAGACCGTCGACCGATGGCAACTAGGAAAGCGGGAACAAAACCAGAGCGGTAGCAGTGCAAGTCCGGACCCGTCTAACTACTTAGTAGTAACCGGGGGCCTTCTCAACCTCTGAGCGCGCGACCCGGGACATCCCGGAGGCACCCTACTGAACTTCTGCAAATTTTGGTACACTGTGATTGTTAGGAACAACATGATACTAAGCAGGTCCTCGGAAGGGCTTACGCAGACGTGCTTGCTCGTTGCTCGAGGAAAAGCAGTCTAACGGACCATCTTCGTCTCATTCAAGTAACATCTTCCTATTTCCACCCACGCTCAGTACAACGGGTACGTACGACCCACGAGACAATGACCGAAGGTGTATTCTTGAGAGGCTACGGGGACGTATCCGCCATCTTACTAGGTGTTGACGCGTACACGGACCGAGGTAGCCAAAATTTGCACAGCTTCAGTCTCTGTCCCAATTGGCACATTGTCCACACCCCGTACTTCACGGAAGCGGGGGGATGTCATAGGCACTGAATTCTACTTCGACGAGGTGTACAGTAAGACATTATGCAACGGCTCCGACGGGGTAAGCTTCCTTCGGTCTGTCGAGGCGCTGTCCGCTGAAAAGATCCCGCGATAGACTCTAGGGTCGAAGATTGAAACTCTAAAGTCCGTACCATGCAGCATCTCCAAGATTCTTGCGAGATCTGACATACACATAGACGCAGAGGCAAGTGTGGTTCGGCGTTTGTGTACTGAAAATACCTCCCATTCGAACTTTGACGGGAAGAACGAGTATTTTCCGAGTCATGCTTGCTCATACTCTTCGGATACAGGACTAGAAGCCCAAAGTTTTTTTTACGAACTTTTGAATGGTTCGATGTCCGTATGTTGACATTGTTGTTGCTGTCGAACCAACGATTTCTGAACAGTGATTATTCCGATTTTGACCGGGCTCGGACTTTGCCGTGACTAATCATCAACGGTTGAGGAAGTAGTACAAGCGTCTCTTCCGTTCACATAACTTAGATCGAAACACAGCTAACCCACAACTACTTTGACAAGACAGGACTCAACGCCTGTCAATCATCGGACATACATGTTCAGCAAGACGTACGGCACGCAAGGCAGTGGAATAGCATGGCATGCGCACTCACCTGTTTTGTCATCTCGAAAATGCGCTTCTGACTGACGAACAGAATCGCAGCAGTCAACACGCTCTGAGTCAGCTTGTTGCCAACACCCTTGTATAAACCTTCTACTCCTTCCTCTTTCACGATCGTGAGCAGTCCGTCCATAGCCGATTTGTAACGCAGTGCATGCGCCTGGCCGGCTTGCAACCGACTTTTGATAACACTGTCATGTGATGTGTGAACCACGAAAAACAGTGAAATTCGGAGCTGGAACTGATCACGTACATGTACGGATATGTCGAAGAAGTCGCAACTGGGAAGAATTTCGACATCGATGACGTCAGTCTGAGAACGGGTCATACTGGTCATGAAGAAGTAGTAGGCACGCACTGAGTTTGGAAAGTGCGCCGAGCAGGAAGTAGTCCCAGTCCGAGAGTACTGCGGATGCTACTTGCACTGCCGGACCCATCTCGCGGATCTTGACCAGCCTTCGCTTAACGAGGAGATTCTTGAGTTGCTCGAAGATCGTGTACTGAATGATCGGGTTAATGACGAGGACCAACGCAGGCCCTATTCCACGCCAGAACGCTGCAATCCCGTCTTTGCGCAGAATATGTTTGATAGTGGCGATGATTCCGAGCTTCTTGATTATGACACGCGGCTGAGATTCGTCGCCGTCCGAGGGGACACTTTGCTCCATCGTGCGGACCGCCTGCGTCGTTTGCACGACCCATATGGGATTCGAGATGAGTGTCGTCGCTGAACCTACATGCCCGAGATTGAATGACAAAAACAGTGACCAAACGTGAGTTCACCCGATACGCGGGGCGAGTTCCGGGAAGCCCACCTGCAATCAGACCTGCCAGGATGGATTCCAAGGCTGAAAGGCCCTTGCCACGTCCCGACGTCCGAGCACCCAGGATCGCTCCACGCGACCGTTCGTAGAAGTAATAGTATGCGCTGAGTAACGAAATTCAATCATGAGGAACATTGTTTCAATGTTAAGGCATCCACAAAACGGAACGTGTTACGGGATGGGGGGAAACGACACGGGTGTTATGCTTACCCGTTTGTGACCGCGATACCCAACAAACTGGATTGAAGACCAGAGTACAATCCGAGGACGCCTTCTCGTTTGATGATGTCCAACACGGCTTGATACGTGGACTTCTCAGCCGCACAGTCATCAAGGCAAACATAATGTTTGACGTCGGATGCACATACAGTGCGAACGCAACGGAATGGGGGTGACGGGGAGGCATTCGGAGACGCGTAAGTCCCGCAGTTCGAAAACATAACTGTGCTTCCACTCGGAGCTATATACGTACCTTCTGTTCTTTCTTGATCTCCACCGCAGCTCGAGTGGACAGGAAAATGAGAGGGCTAACGCGTATATTAGCAGTTGCCGAAGCTGTGTGTGGGGTATAGTAGCCGGTATATACTCACTATGTGGCGGTCATCGCGACAATACCGCCCGTCGCCCCGGCCAAAGAATGAAGCACTGAATCGCTCGGCATCTTGAGTACGCAAGTCGGTGGTGGTGGTGGTTGCAAGGAAGACGACAACAACAACGATGGCGACGAGTCGGAGCTCCTGAAGGGGAATAGGCAAAGGCGCTCCGGCGGGGACTCGAACACGCGCGCGGCGGCGCGTCGCGATTATCACAAGCCAATCTCAAGTTGAAGCCGACTTGCCGCGGCATCCGATGGGTAAAACGAATTCGGTAATTCCAGGTTGTTTGTTTTACTGCAGTGAACTGCGGAGTCGAGCGTTCCCAGTGTTGCTCAACAACTCTCTGGATCGTGGATCTCTATCTATATCGCGGCGGATAACTATTCTTGATTTATTTTTAGCGACGCTGAACTGGAAGGACGACTTTGGGTGTGTTAGAGGAGGTCGCAAACTTGGTATGTCGTCAATTCAATGTTTACGTGCCGGTACCTGCTATATGGTCTAGTATACTCATTTCATTGTCGATACAAGGATATCTTCAGAACCAGAACGACGTTTGCATAATTTGACACGCCTTGTTGTGAAGGGCAGTGTGCCACGCACATCGTGACGTGACAAGTCATCACACACCGTTCTCCTATCTTCGCGTTTCTGTCTACGACTTTCTTCCTTGCATCGCCTTTTGGATAACAGCTCAGATACAGCTCGGTAGTGTACCATGGCTGGCTTTGGTGAAAGCGTTGACCCAACCGCAGCTATTTCATCCATCTTAGGGACATACCCGTTCAGCATTGGCCTTCTTCGCGAAATTCTCCAGAATTCAGACGATGCCAAAGCAAGCTCGCAGGTGAACTCAATTTTGAACTGTAACGTAACCTTTGTGCTGAGTGTAAATCCAGATATTTTTGCTCGACCATCGTACACATGCAAGCGAGCACCTGTTGCATGAAGCGCTGAAGGAGGCACAGGGACCCGCACTGCTCGCGTATAACGACGCGTTATTCTTGAAGGATGATTGGGATGCGTTGCAGAGGATACACCAGTCGTCTAAGCGGACCGATACGAGGTGAGTTGCGGTTCTTTTATTACACTGAAGCCGTTTTAACCGATTGTCGCAGTAAAATTGGGAAGTATGGCATTGGTTTTCGTTCTTGCTATCATGTACGTCTTGTATTTGTCAGTGAGAGGTGTACTGAGCCCGTCTTCGTAGATCACCGACTCCCCTCAAGTTCTGTCCGGCAAATATTTAGCTGTGTTAGACCCCCAGCATGACTTGGGTCCAGACGGCGGTCTGAAAGTCAAGTTCACGAGCAACCTTGAAGCCTACGCAGACCAGATATCTGCATTCAACATCGAAACGCTCATGTCTTCATACGCTCCGGGGAAGTCTCTCCAAGGGACGATCATACGTCTACCACTCCGTCAGCACGCGTCGAGAATCAGCTCAAAGACACTCGCGTCAAAAGAAATACGAGATCTCCTCGAGCAATTTGTCAGCCAGGAGTTGGAGATGGCGTTGTTGTTCTTAACGCACTTGACTAGTGTCGAGGTCATGGAGGTGGACGACGACGGAGTTCGGTCGCTGGGACAGGCCAAAATCAAGAAGAAGTGGTTGGCGTGTACACTACCTCACGTCAAGCAGTATAAAGTCACCGTGACCACGTCCTTGAAGACACAGACCTGGCAGCTTGTCGAAGTGGCGTCTCCTGCGGCTGATTGCGCCGAGGTTCTGTCACAAAGGTTGGGCCGCGACGCATCGGAGGAGTTAATAAAGGAGAAATTATCCCCCACGGTCGCTTTGGCTATTTCGACACCTTTAGATGCCTGTACAGATGGGAGGTTGTTCACCTATCTCCCGCTCCCGCTGCCTACGGACTACCCTTGTCATATACATGCACTATTCGCCCTCACTCAAGCTCGTCAGAATCTCTGGAATTGTTCCGAGAAGGGCTTGGTGAAAGGTACACGAGACGAGTGAGTGTGCTTGTCGTCCGTTGTGCATTTTGTTAACGCAAAGGAAAGATTGCTTGTCGTTTGGAACACGGTTCTTTTCAACACCTTCATCCCTCGCGCATGGGCTGCTTTCCTGCAACTGCTCACTGCAAGTGTTGACCCCTCGGTTTATTTCCATGCCTGGCCTCCCGCAACTCAGCATGCCTCCGGCGGCGACCCTTACTACTGGCAAAATGTGGGCGAAGATCTCCTTCGCGTCCTGCTCGAGGACCAGTATCCTGTTTGGCCCGTTGCTGGATCTACTATCAGCTACATGACGGCACACGAGGTTTTAGTGGGTTGTGAGCAGGATGAGAAGTTTGTCCCAGCGCTCGGCGCGGCTGGTGTCGATGTTACCGTCCCACCACAGAAGATCCAGGACATGATGGGAGATGAATATGAGATGCTCACACCTCAGAGTGCTCACGGCGTCATCATGGTAAGACTCAAAAATTGTGGAGTTTTCCGGTCGACTCATCTTTGCGTTTTTTATAGGACGACGCAACTGCTGTAATGATGCTTAGTCGTAAAGAGAAGCTGCTTATTCTGGAGTATCTCCTATCCGGCAATGACATCAAGATGCTCATTGGCATTTTTGTCGTGCCTCTCCTCAACAACGACTACACTGCTCTTGAAGCTGCGAGCGATGCTGGACGAAAACATGTCATTCTCAAAGGCAAAGAGATCGACTTGTTCGGCTCTCTGGACGAAGACGCCATCAGCCTTACCCAACTACCCTCACCAGTCCGAGGACTATTCACTGCCCCATCAGCGAGCACCATAGTCAACATATGCACACTCTCATGTGCACGCGTGGTCGAATACCTCAAAGCAGTCGAACGAAAAACACCTGACACCATGCCGAAGTGGTTACTCCGATTCTGGGCGTGGTTAGACACTTGGCATGAAAGGGACGCGTTGTTCATGATCATGAACTCCATGTCTCTCCTACCCGATACCGATGGACATATGCACGCTCTGTCAAGTACGATATTCCGGCTGGATGGAATTGACGATCCCACGCGCGATGTTCTTTCAAGATTGGGCATCTCATTCCTGCACCCATCATTCCCGCAACCCGCCTTGGCGTATCTTGAGACGAAGGAGGTCGTGAAGAGTGCTTGTAGTGCGACGGCTTTGCTGGCACACCTACGCCCTCGTCAGCCTCATGGGTTGAGCCCAGCAGAACGGTCTGTTCTCTGCAGGCATGTCACCTCTTGCGTCGCTCAGGTCAAACACCTCACGAATGCGGAGAAAAGGAGACTTCAAGACCTGCCCATTTTTCCCATTTTGTCTCCCGGAAGCGTGGCGGTCTCCGTTCCCGCAACCCGGTCCCAGCAACCACAAGGCGCCGCTATCCAGTATGGCCCACTTCATGGTGACGCCGTTCATGTCGTCGATGTTCGTATGTCCAAGATCCTAGCTCTACCAGCCCAAGGCACTCTCCTCCTGCCTACCATCCAAGGCGTGGTCTTCGTATCCCACACATTTCAAGATCTTGCCAGTACGATCCTCATATCCAAAGTCATCGGAGAACGTACACCTGTGGACGAAATGACTATCGTGAAGATATTTGTGGGGCACCTAGCCGCGCAGCCAAAACGTTTGCAGAAGGCTTTCCTTCATTGCCTTGTCATCAATGGTCAAGCTATCCCGCCGAATGTGCTCCATACATTGAAGGCAGTGCCCTTTGTTCCGGTAGGCAACGGGAAGAAGCTGGCACCTCCTGTGGATGTGGTGGACCCGAAACATCAGATTGCGCAATTACTCGAGTCGAACGATGCTCGGCTGCCCCGTGCGGTAGACCGTGTAGCTGAGGAGATCATTCAGCATTTACGTGCGTTGAAACTCTTGCGGACAACACTTACGGACGCCATCATCAAGGACCGTCTTAAGCGTATCCCGAGGTCGGTGTCAAACAAGGGCATTGCGACACACCTACTGCATATACTGAACGACACCGATTACGACTGTTCTAACCTCGGGGAGGAACTCGCGCTTTCCTGGCTTCCCACTTCCAAAGGTCTCCGCAAACCTACTCAATGTCGTGACGATAGCACTATCTGCAATCGGGCACTCTTCGACTTGGTGCTGGACGTACTGGATCTTCGAGAGTTTGAGCTCACGTCTGAGTCTCTTCGACATGGGTTAGGGTGGGATGAGGATCTTCCTTTAGACGTCATCAAGGATCAGTTGGGTGCGGAGACCCGTGGAAATGCTTCTTCGTCAAGACTGGCTTTGATCATTCGTGAATTTGGGAGAAGAGTAGAAGAACTTGAAGAGAGAGAAATGACTACCGAGCTCAGGGAGATCACTTCAATGCGACCATGGATTCCTGTGACTGGCGGTGAGATCTGCACCTCCTCCCGCTCCTTGCTGTGTTTGGACGGAGCCCCGCCCGGCTTTCACCGTGTGCTCTCCACACTAATGGATGACGAGGAGACTGTCCGTTTTCTTGAGTTAATGGGATGCAGCAGAAGGTACTATTTTCCTCTACTTGCAAGTAGCACATCCGCTCATCATGACCTTAGAGCAACAAATGAAGCAATTCTAGAGGAGATACATGCGCTCGGAACCGACGCGCTAGATCCCGACTCTCTCAAGAATGTGTTCAGATTGCTTGATTGTCTGGACACCGACAATTTGGCAGAGGACGAACATCAGGATCTCTTGCTTCCCGACAAGGACAGCTGTCTACGTCCACTCCACGAATTGTACTACGACGACCTCGGTGTACGTGCCTACGAGTTAGAACTTCCAGAGGATCGCTGCAAGGTCCATGAAGAGCTTCGGTCCATCTTCGTGACCGAACTCGGCATACACACCCTAAGCTCTTTGAATTTAGGCCACGTCGATCTTGATGACGACGACATGCAGGAAGACCTCTCGACGCGTATATCCAACGTCCTCAGGCAGTACTCAATTGATCAGACCTTCAACGAGTTCCTCGCTAATGCGTCGGATGCTACCGCAGACCAGTACAATATCCTCTTGGACAAGAAGCCGGGGAAGACGGACCATATACTGTCACCGACAATGGCTCAATTCCAGACGTGTCCGTCGTTGATCATACACAACAACGGCGTCTTTACGGAGGATGACTTCAAGGGCATCAGGCATGTAGGATTGGGTGGAAAACAAGGTCGGAGCGATGCTATCGGGAAGTTTGGACTAGGGTCACTTTCTATGTTTCACTTCACAGAGGTGAGCCTTCGTTGTGAGCGTATTTCCGTGCAGTTTGCTCAGCATGATCGTCTAGATGGCCATGGTCTTGTCCGGGGCTTTTGTCATGTTCTTGGACCCGTCAATGTCGTATCTGCCTCCTGACGGCCGTCGCCTCAGAAGTTCTCTCAAAATACCACTGACAAATATGTGGAGGTCAGTTTCTGGTATCCATGCGTCTCGGTCTCTGCTTATCGAGGTATGTACAGGCTGCATACAGATCATATCAGCTGCTTGGACGGAATACATGGGTTTCAAGCAGACATGGAATATTACCAAGGGGTATGGAAATATGCTTACGCCAGTATGTACTTCCTAACCATGTCATTCCAGACCATCTTCAGGCTTCCTCTACGACGTGAAACTCAAGCAAATATAAGCAAGCTGTCCAACGATGCGGTTTCCATTCAGACCATCACAGATCTTATCAGTACTTATGGCAACACCGCTCCGCAATCACTTCTGAGCATCTCAATCAACTCAGTGACCGCTTCAACACGAGAATTTGACGGTACAACAAAACGCTTATGGTCAGCTAAGGCTTCTCGCCGCGACGTCATGCATAGCGGAGCCGATCCTATATGCCAACAAGTGGACATTACGCTCAATATTGCTGGAAACCTGCAGACTGAATCATGGCATCTGGTCTCACAGAGAGCAGAGCTGAGTGCGTTGCCAGAAGAATTCAAACCTTTGGCCCTCAAGCACAAGCTTCGAGACATCGTGGTTGCTCTTGCAGGATTGAGATCACAGGGGAACGAACCTCATCCAAAGCCACCGACATGCAGGCTATACTCGAAACTACCTCTCCCCACGTATACCACCCTTCCGGTCCACATTGATGCCTCATTCATTCTCGCCGACGACCGGAGGTCCATTCGCTATGATGAAAGCGGCCAACTCAACTTGGAGTCGCGGTATAACTGCTGGCTTTTGTCCAACGAGGTCCCAGCATTGTACACCTTCCTCCTTCAGACGTGGCCTCAGAAGGACAACACCCATATGTGGCCGGGCAGCATGGCAGAAGCAGATGACCCTATCAGTCACCGGGTTATCGAAAGCTTCTATAAAAATCACTTCGTCTCCTCACCTCGCAAGTTCTGCCTATCCATGACGGGCAGGAAGCTTACGCCTGCCGAGTCTGTCTTCTTGGACACTGAGAGTGTAGGAGTGAAGAAGATCATCACTGCTTTGAAACCCCAGATATTCGTCAAGCTATCCAAACAACTGTGGATGAAAGCCCTCGTCACTTCGGTCAAGAAAGTCGATCCTGACGCTCTACGCGATGTTATCGCTACGAACACTGCTAAATTCAGAACTGCGTGGGGAGAGAAGAAGTTCAAAGTTGAGGACCTCAATAGCCTGCTGGCACGTCTGCTTCAGGGGACACCGAAGACTTTGATAGGATTGCCTCTTCTCCTGCTTGCTGACGATACCCTTGGCACGATCGGGGCTGCCTCTGAACAATCGTTCTTCACCGTCCATACTAATTGGGAACCTTGGCCGTTGTTCCCTGCGGAGCGATTCATTCATCGCTCAATGAGCTGTGAGCAATTGGCAGAAGAAGAGGACTTGAATGTAGAGAACTTCTCTGGAGACAACGCGGTCAGCCTGATGAAGGACATCCTTCCTTCGGATGAAATCGCTAGACTGGATGAATCACAGCAAGATTGGATTGACCAGTTCTGGAAACAGTTCGAGGGCTCGGACATCGATGTCACATTGATTGACTGTTTTCCTCTCGTTCCGACAGAACGCGAGGGGGAGTACATCTCGTTGAAACACTGCATTACGCCGCAAGTCCTGGCGTACAGGCCAGCTGAAGACGAGCTATCGTGGTTGGGTCCCATCATGTCGGCAGTTGGTGCAACTATGATCTATTATGCCGAGGACTGTCCTGCTGTCATGCGCAGGGAAGTGGGTGCCATCCCTGAAGTCTTGCTCGACTTCGAGAACATCCTCCGTTTTCTGGAATCTCGCGGTCCATCGTGGAAGGAGCTGTACCTTGCGAAGGTGGACGCTGACGACCAACGCCGTTTTTCCAACTTCTGTCTTGGGCATATACGATCGTTGTTCAAATCGGTCCGCATTGCCGTTGGAAGAAATGACCGGAGAGTTCAAGAGTGGATCACCCAGCACGAAGAGGTCGCCAGGCAGCTGCCTATATGGGAGGCTCGGAAGGACGAGATGACCCTTTTTGTGGCCGCAGCAGATCCTACACTTAGGATGCTCCCACCCTGCGTGCCCTTGGCATCTGTGGGTATTTTCTTGGAAGGGACGAAGGCGTATGCAAAATACGACGCTCGCCTCAAGATTATTTCAGGAGCCGATTCTCTCACAATCCAGGACCTCTGGAATTCATTCAACATACCGCAGCAGTTGGACGATGACGATGATTCGGACGACGACGACGACTCGGACGAGGAGCGGGAGAAGACCATTAGGAATTATGGCAAACTATTGGAGGCCGTCGTCCCCGAGGATCTTCAACCCGATGGCTATGTGGTGAAAGCTTACAATAGCAGCGGCACTCTCGTACCTGTCAGGACACTCTACAGTACGAGTCCGTTTTTCTGCGCCATCTTCGGTAACGAAAGCGATCGTTTCCTCCATCGTGCCCTCCGTCCTCTGGAACAAGTACTCGCGGCAGCCGGTATCAAAAACACACTCAACTTCTCCAACTTCAAAGAGTGTGTTAGAGCCGTGCACTCAGATACTTCCGATCGGTCTATGGAACGCGCCTACACTGCCTACGCTCACTACAGCGACAACCTCTGGCAGGACGCACTCCATGACACGAGTCAATGGGAAGAACTCGACGAGTTCAGATTCATTCCTCGGGACGATGTACGACGTCACTATCAGAACCCTGCCTTTTCTCCAGAGCAATACGCGTCCCAGCTTCCCGCGATTGTCTCTCCGGATGAGATCCTGCGTCCAGAGTTGGAAGCCATAGCGTGGACACAGAGGGCGCTCGCTCGAGTTGCACCCAGCGAACGGCTTCTCTTGTCTAACTTGGAGTTTGGTGTTCCTACAGCGCAGGAAGTGGCAAGTAGCATTATATCCGATCTTGGAGTGTGTAAATTACTCATGCGTTCCCTGATAGGTCGAGCACCTACGTCAACTTGTGGTGATCTCGGACGACCATCCCAACAACCCTCATGTACTGTCTGACTTGACTGAGACCTATCGCTGGCTTATGGCGCACAGAGACGACTGCCAGGCAGCTTTGCTTTCATGCGAGGATGAATTGCTCTTCTTGAATGTGGACGACACAAATTCGGAGTGGACATTTGCTCCAGCTCGACAAATCCTGTTCAATGGCCACGATGAAGGAAACTGGAAATATGCGCGCGCGTTCCTTATGCCGTTCAAAAAGCTCCTCCTCGCTGTCGGAGCGAAAGAGATCAAGCAGGCTGTCCGTCCACCGTTGCAGCTATCTCCCGCGGACGAGATACTCGTGAAGCTGAGGTCCGCTTTGAACAAGCAACGTCAGGAAGAAAGGCTCACAGACGTCGTGCTCCAATCCTCTGACGAAGTCGAGTTTCCCGCTCACCGGTCGATCTTGCAGCCTCAGCAGAGCACTTTGAAATCATGTTCGGCCACGACTGGCGCGAGGATGCCGGGGTAGTTGAAGTGGAGGAGCATTCAGATGTCTTGCGTCAGCTGTTAAGTGCGTGCATTCCCCGTTCCTGAGTATGCCTGGAATGAAACTCTGACATACATCCTACTCAAAAGATTACATTTACATGGGCTCCATCGACGAGCTGGACTCTCAAGAGGTCTTACTCGGGCTGCTCCAGCTTTCTGACCGCTGGAACCTCCCGGAGCTCTTCAAGTCCGTGGAACATCAGCTCATACCTACGATCTCGCTGGGGACTCATGCAGAGCGTACGTCACTAAATGATGTTGTATGTTTCGATCCACATTTGAGACCCATTTCCGTAGTCAGAAAAGTTGGCAAGACCTATCGAGCGCCGATGCTGGTCGCTGCATGCGATCAGTTTCGCAAGGACAACGCTCATGCGCTCTGACACACTGTTCTTCTTTTCCCGCGGATTGGACACAGGCCAGTGTCGTCGTAGTACTTGTACGGTATAATGCAGTATTTTGGAATCAGGGCTTGCCGCGTTAGTGCGCGTATCCTTTGCATGTATGAATTCGGATATCTCTTCGTTGGTGGCTGAAAGACAGGGACGACAGCGAGCTTTCAGTGAACTGGTTATCATTGGGTTATCAGTCATCATACGCGTGGCGAATCAGGCGATTATCGCAAGTAGAAGCAGAAGTACTTTAGCGTTTAGCGCTCGTTACCGTAAATTCAAAACCTCGTTTGAACAGGTTCATCTTCCATCTTGAATTTACATCAAGTTTCCTGGACTGTCAAGGTTATCAAGAGATACACGGAGCGTTTGTATCTCGTATACTTGGTTATGGGATTACTGTTGTTGAAAAGAGGAACGGTTCAGGCCTGGTGTTTCTACGGGAAGGAGTTTGGTGCACTTGGTACGTCCCTTCTGCTGGCATCCGCTCGTATCAGCATGTTCATCCTGGTGTCCTGGCTGCAGGAAATTTGTCTATACACCTAGAGATTCCGGAACAACGTATGAACCACATGACACGCCTTATTGTGAAGGGCGATTGTACTGAGCCACCCCCGTATCGCGATGTGACAAGTCATCTCACGCCGCTCTCCTATCTTCACGTTCCTTTCAACCTCACTTCTTTCCCTTCGTTCATCTTTCATCCCCTCCTACCTACGTAGGCCCCGAAGCCTGTGTATCGTTTCGTACACTCTGTTCGTGCACTATGGCGAGCTTTGGCGAAAGCATCGATCCGACTGCAGCCATCTCTTCCATCTTAGGGACCTATCCATTCAGTATAGGTCTTCTTCGTGAAATTCTCCAGAATTCGGACGATGCCAAAGCACACTCGCAGGTAAACAATCATTTTCGTCATGCAATACAACCCCCGATGTTCATTATGGTTCCAGATTTTCCTGCTTGACCATCGTACACACGCAAAGGGGCAACTCTTACATGAGGCCCTGGGAGAGGCACAGGGCCCAGCACTGCTCGCGTACAACGACGCGACGTTTTTGGAAGAAGATTGGACTGCGTTACAGAGGATACACCAATCGTCCAAGCGGACAGACACAAGGTGAGCACGGATCATTTGTACGTGCTGAAGGCATTCTCATTCACCGGTTTCTCAAGCAAAATCGGGAAGTATGGCATCGGTTTTCGTTCCTGCTATCACGTATGTCTCCTTCTTCCAGAGTCTGAGCTGTACTGAGCTGTTGTCTTTGTAGATCACCGACTCTCCACAAATAATCTCCGGCAACCATCTAGCCGTGTTGGACCCTCAGCATGCTTTCAATTCAGACGGAGGTCTGAAAGTCGAATTTACCAATAACTTTGAGGCGTACGCGGATCACATATCGGCGTTCAACATCAACCAGCTCGTCCCTTCATATGTTCCAGGGACGGCTCTCCAAGGCACCATTATACGCCTGCCACTTCGGCATATCGCGTCAAGGATCAGCTCCAAGACTCTCTCGACAGATGAGATACGGCGTCTTCTCTCCGAGTTCGTCAACAAAGAGATGGAGATGTCGTTGTTGTTCTTGACGCATTTGAAGAGTGTCGTGGTTTTGGAGATAAACTACGACAGACTCTGGCGCACGGGGAAAGTTGAGATCAAGAAGCAGCAGTTGGCGTGCACAATGCCTCACGTAAGACACTATGAGGTTACCGTTACCGCTTTGTCGAAGACACAGGCTTGGCAGCTTGTCGAAGTCGGGTCCCCGACAGCTACCTGTGCTGAAATTCTCTCACACAAGTTAGGTTACGACGTGGGACAGGAGTTGAAGAAAGAGAAGTTGTCGCCCACGATTGCACTGGCTATCCCGACGCCTCTAGAGGCTTGGACCCTTGGGCGATTGTTCACGTACTTGCCGCTGCCGCTGCCTACGAACTACCCTTGTCACATACATGCTCTCTTCGCGCTTACCCAGGCACGCCAGAATCTCTGGAACTGCTCTGAGACGGGCTTGGTCAAAGGAACACGAGACGAGTGAGTCGTTTAGTCATTCATTGCGAACTTCGCTGACGTGGAGTGGCTTTAAGATTGCTTGTCGTTTGGAACACGACTCTTTTCGACACCTTCATTCCTCGTGCATGGGCTGCTTTCCTGCAACTGCTCACGACAAGCGTCGATCCCTTCACTTGTTTTCACGCTTGGCCTCCCGCTACACAACACGCTTCTGGTGGTGATCCCTACTACTGGCAGAACGTAGGCGAGGATGTCCTTCACATTCTGGCCTTGGAACAGTATCTCGTTTGGCCCGTCATTGGACCTACTGTCAGCTACATGAGTGCACGGGACGTGCTGGTGGGTCGTGAGAAGGATATGAAGTTCATTTCAGCACTCGGAGCGGCTGGTGTCAACGTCACCGTCCCGCCACGGAAGATCCAGGATATGATGAGGGATGGATATCAGATGCTTACACCTCAAAACGCTCGCAGCTTCATAATGGTAAGCACTAAAACTCTCAACGCAAGAAATTCATTCACGGATATTTTCTGCAGATGGACGTCACTCCTGTACTAGCGCTCAATCACACCGAGAAGCTGCTTGTTCTGGAGTATCTGCTTTCTACCAAGGACATCAGGATGCTCATTGGCATCTTTGTCGTTCCCCTCTTCAGTAACGATTACACCGCCATTGACGCTGCGATTGGTGCCGGACGGAAGCATGTCATCCTCAAAGGCCAAGAGATCGATTTATTTGGTTCTCTGGATGAAGACGCCATTAGCCTCACCCAGCTACCCTCCTCGGTTCAAGGACTATTCATTGCCCCGTCGGCGAGCACCCACGTCAACATATGCTTACTCTCATGCGCTCACGCATTGAAATATCTGAANAAGGCTATCGAGAGTNNGGCGCCGACACCATGACGAACTGGTTGTTCCGCTTCTGGGCGTGGTTGGTCACTTGGCATGAAAAGGACACGCTGTTCGCCAGTATCAATTTCATGTCTCTCTTACCTGACACCGATGGTCATCTGCGTGCGCTGTCAAGCACGATCTTCCGACTGGATGGAATCGACGATTCGACGCGTGATGTCCTTTCAAGACTAGGCATCTCGTTTCTGCATCCATCGTTCCCGCAGACCGCCTTGACATACCTAGAGACAAAGGAGGTCGTAAAGAGCGCTCGTAGCGCGACGGCGTTGTTGGCACACCTGCGTCCTCGTCTGAATCATGGATTGAGCTCGGCTGAACTGGTGGTCCTCTGCAAGCATATCACCTCTTGCTTAGCTCATCTGAGAAGTCTTACCAATGCAGAGAAAGCGAGACTCAGAGACCTGCCCATTTTTTCCATTTTGTCTCCTGGCATCGTTGCATTACCGTTATCGCCGTCTCAACAGTCTCAACAACCACAAGGTGCCGCCATCCAATACGGCCCACTTAGTGGCGAAGTCATTCATGTCGTCGATGTCTCTACGTCTAGGATTCTAGCTCTGCCAGCCCAAGGCACTCTCCTCCTTCCTATCATCCCGGGCATGGTGTTCGTCTCCCACAAGTTCCAGGGTCTTGCCAGTACTACACTCGTATCCAAATCCGTCGGAGACCGTATGCCTGTGGACGAGATGACCATTGTGGAGGTCTTCGTCACGCACCTCACCACGCAACCGAAGCGTCTGCAGAGGGCCTTCCTTCACTGCCTCGTCATCAATAGTCAGGCGATTCCTCCAGGTGTGCTCCAGACGTTGAAAGCAGTCCCATTTGTCCCTGTAGGCAACGGGAAGAGCAAGTTGGCTGCTCCCTTTGACGTTGTGGATCCGAAACACAAGATCGCGCAATTGTTCGAGTTGAATGATGCTCGGCTTCCCCGCGCGGTGGACCCTGTAGCGGAAGATATTATCAAGTATCTACGTTCGTTGAGGCTTTTACGAACGACACTTACCGATGAGATCGTTAAGGAACGTCTCAAGAGGATTCCGAAGTCTGCGTCGAACAAGGGCATTGCGACACATCTGCTGCACATCCTGAACGACACCAGACACGATTGTTCGAATCTCGTGGAGGAACTTGCTCTTTGCTGGCTTCCTACTCCGAAGGGCCTGCGTAAGCCGAGTCAATGTCGTGACGACAGTACTCTCTGCAATCGGGCACTCTTCGACCTGGTGCTAGATGTCCTAGATCTTCGGGAGTTTGCGCTCACCTCTGAGTCTCTGCGAGAGGGGTTGGGATGGAATCGATCCATCGCGTTGGAGGTCGTCAAGAACCAGCTGGATGCGGAGACTCGTGGAGATGCTTCCCCCTCAAGACTCACTCTGATCATACGGGAATTGGGGAGTAGAGTCGAAGAGGTCGAAGAGAGAGGTATGAAGGATGAGCTTAGGGAGATTACTTCTAGGCGATTATGGATCCCTGTGACTGGCGGTGAACTTTCCACCTCTGCACGCTCCTTGCTGTGTAGGGATAGAGCCCCGCCCGGCTTTGAATGTGTGCTCCATACCTTGATGGATGACGAAGGCGCTGTACGGTTCCTGGAGTTGATGGGGTGCGCTAGAAGGTGTGATATTCCTTTACTTCCAAACTGCAGTAGCTCATAACATTGTCAGAGCATCAAACGGAGCGATTACGGAGGAAATCTATGCGTTCGGAACCCAGCCCCTCGATCCTGACTCTCTCAAGGCTGTGTTCGAACTGATTGGGTGTTTGGACACCGAGAATTTGGCCGACGACGAACATTCGAGCCTGTTGCTTCCTGACAAGGACAGTTGTCTGCGACCACTCCATGAGCTGTACTATGACGACCTCGGTTCACGTGCATACGAATTGGCGCTTCCAGAGGATCGCTGCAAGGTCCACGATGTGCTTCCGTTTATCTTCGTGTCCCAGCTTGGCATACACACTCTGAGCTCTCTGAATCTGGGCCATGTTGATGTCGACGACGAGGACATGCAAGAAGACCTCTCGACGCGTATATCCAACGTCCTCAGGCAGTACTCAATTGATCAGACCTTCAATGAGTTCCTCGCTAATGCGTCGGATGCTACCGCAGACCAGTACAATATCCTCTTGGACAAGAAGCCGGGGAAGACGGACCATATACTGTCACCGACAATGGCTCAATTTCAGACGTGTCCCTCGTTGATCATACACAATAACGGCGTCTTTACGGAGGATGACTTCAAGGGCATCAGGCATGTAGGATTGGGTGGAAAACAAGGTCGGAGCGATGCTATCGGGAAGTTTGGACTAGGGTCACTTTCTATGTTTCACTTTACAGAGGTCAGTTGTGTCTTCAGAGCAATCTTCAGGTTCGCTTAGTATGCTCGTTCCAGATGGCCATGATCGTGTCTGGGCCTTTCGTCATGTTTCTGGACCCATCGAAGTCCTATCTTCCCTCAAATGGTCGTCACTCTAGAAGTTCTCTTAGAATCCCACTCAGGAATATGTGGAGGTCAGTGTTTGGTATCCATGTCCCGATCATTTGCTCAACAGGGTGTTCGCAGAATACATACAGATCATCTCAATTGCTTGGACGGGATCCAATGTTTCAAAGCAGATATGGAGTATTACAATGGGGTATGATCATATACTTACTTTCGCTTGTCCCATCTGACTCGGAGTCCGTCATTGTAGACTCTTTTCAGGCTTCCGCTGCGAAGTGACCGTCAAGGAAGTATCAGCAAGCTTTCCAACGACGCGGTCTCCGCACAAACGGTTGCAGACCTTATCAAGTCATACGGCAACGTTGCTCCGCAGTCACTTCTGAGTATATCAATTAGCTCAGTGACTGCGTCAAAGCGAGATTTCGACGGCTCGTTAGAACCTTTCTGGTCAGCAAAAGCGTCTCGCAGCGATATTGCGCACGGAGAAGCCGTCCCCGTATGCCAACAAGTGGAGATCTCGCTGAATGTTTCTGGAGCGCGGCAAGCAGAGTCGTGGCATTTGGTCTCGCAGAGAGCTGAGCTGAGCACATTGCCCGAGGAGTTCAAACCTTTGACTCTCAAGCACAAGCTTCGAGATATCACGGTGACTCTCATGGGATTGAAGTCTCAAGGCACCGTGTCTCAGCCGAAGCCACCGACGTGCAGGTTGTACTCGACGCTGCCTCTCCCGACATATATCACCCTTCCAGTCCACATTGACGCCTCATTCATTCTCGCCGACGACCGGAGGTCCATTCGCTACGATGAAAGCGGTCAACTCAACCTGGAGTCGCGGTACAACTGCTGGCTCTTGTCGGACAAGGTCCCAGCATTGTATACCTTCCTTCTTGAGACGTGGCCCCAGAAGACTAACGTCCATATGTGGCCTGGGAGCACGATACAGGCTGATGACCCTATCAGTCGCCGGGTCGTCGATAGCTTCTATGCAAATCACTTTGCCCCCTCACCCCGCAAGTTCTGCCTTTCCATGACGGGCAAGAAGCTGTCGCCTGCTGAGTCTATCTTCCTGGGTACCGAGAGTGTAGGAGTGAAGAAGGTCATCAAGTCCCTCAAACCTCAGATGTTTGTCAAACTGTCAAAACAGCTGCGACTGAAGGCTCTCGTCACCGGCGTCAAGAAGGTCGAGCCCGAGGCTCTATGCGATCTTATCGCTAGAAACACTGCTGGGTTCAACACTGCGTGGTCGAAGAAAGAGTTTGAAGCCGAGGATCTCAATAGTCTACTGGGACGTTTACTGCAGGGTTCATCAGATGCTTTGCTAGGGCTACCTGTTCTCCTGCTTGCGGATGATACCTTGGGCACCATCAAGACCACCTCTGACCCGCCCTTTTTCGCCATTGCAGCAATCCGTCCGAGTCGCTGGCAGCCCTGGCCGTTGTTTCCAGCGGGTCGATTCGTTCATCGCTCTATCAACTGTAGGCAGCTGATAGATCAAGAGGCGTTTAACGTACAAGATTTCTCCGGAGATAGCGCGGTCAGCCTGATAAGGGACATTCTTCCTTCCGGTGGGACTATCAGACTGAATGTTTCGCAACAAGCGTGGATTCGCAACTTTTGGGAACAGTTCGACGGCTTAGGCATCGATATCAAACTGGTCTCCTCTTTTCCCCTCGTGCCAACGGAACGCGGCGGGGAGTATGTTTCGCTAGATCAGTGTCATAGGCCGCATGTTCTCGCTTACAGACCAAGCGCAGACGAATTGTCGTGGTTGGGCCCCGTCATGAAGAAGCTCGGCGCCACTATGATTCTCTTTACCGAGGATTACCCTGCTGCCATGCGTCGGGAGGTGAAAGCTATTCCTTCGGTCTTGCTCGATTTTGAGAACATCCTCTCTTTTCTTGAAAGTCTCGGTCATCCCTGGACGCAATTGTACCTCACGAAGGTGGTCGCTGAAGATCAACGTCGGTTCTCCTCCTTCTGTCTCTGGCGCATACGGTCATTGTTCAAGTTGGAGCGCATCCGCATAGGAAGGAAGAAATACAAAGATGATATCACCGTCCAGCATCATGCAGTCGTCCTTCAGCTACCTATATGGGCAGCTAGGAAGGAAGGAAGGACTGTATTTGTTTCGGCAGCAGATCCTACACTCAGGATGCTACCACCTGGTGTGACCTTGGTTTCCGCCAGCAGGTTTTTGGAACGGACGATGGCGTACGCAGATCATGACGATCGTCTCCAGGTGATTCTGCGGAATGAATCTGTCACAATCCAAAGCCTCTTGAATTCTCTTGACATACCACAGCAGTTGGCAGACGATGCAATCATCGAGAATTACGGCAGGTTGCTGGAAGCTGTCCTATCTCGTTGTTCTCAACCTGGCGTTATCATGAAAGCATATAATACCAGCGGCATCCTGGTCCTGGTCAGTACCCTCTACGCCACCACGAATCCCTTCTTCCGCACTATCTTTGGTGATCACAGCGACCGCTTCCCACATCGTACCCTCAGAGGACCATTGGAATCATGCCCCAGAATATCTGGTCTGAATTGTGTCCTCGATTTCTCGAACTTCAAAGAATGTACCAGAGCCGTGCACTTTGATACGACTGCTCACTCTTTGGCTCGTGCCGATGCCGCCTACGCTCACTACAACGACAACCTCTGGCAGACCGTACTCCATGACACGCACCACTGGAGACAACTCGATGAATTTAGGTTCATACCTCGGGACGACGTGCGGCGTCGTTATCAGAATTCTGNCTTTGCTCCAGAGCAGTACGCGGCCCAGCTTCCTGCGATCGTCTCTCCAGCCCAGATCCTCCGTCCAGANCTTGAAGCTGTGGCGTGGACGCAAAGGGCGCTCGCTCGGGTTGCTCCCAGCGAACGGCTTCTCTTGTCCAACTTGGAGTTTGGCGTTCCGACCGCGCAGGAAGTGGTGAGTACCATTGTCTTTGGATTAGTACGTTACTCATGTCCTTGTGGGCAGGTCGAGCACCTACGCAAACTTGTGATGATCTCTGATGACCATCCCAACAACCCGGACGTACTGTCTGACTTGACNGAGACCTATCGCTGGCTTATGACGCATAGGGACGATTGTCAGGNGACCTTGCTTGGGTGCAAGAATGAACTTCTCTTCCTGAATGTGGACGACACGGCTTCGAGGTGGAGGTTCACCCCAGCTCAGCAAATTCTTTTCAACGGCCACGACGAAGGGAACTGGCGATATGCTCGGGCGTTTCTTATGCCTTTCAAGGAGTTGCTCCTCGCTGTCGGAGCAAAAGAGATCAAACAGGCTGTCCGTCCGGCGTTAAAGTTGTCCCCCACTGTCGAAGTCCTTGTAGCACTTCGGACCGAGCTGAACAAGCAACGGGAAGAGCAGAGGCTTACGGACGTCGTGCTCCAATCCACCGATGAAGTGAAATTTCCCGCCCATCGTGCCATTCTAGCAGCCTCAGCGGTGCATTTCAAGGGTATGTTTGATCACGAGTGGCGGGAGGGTGCCGGACTAGTCCAAGTGGAGGAACATTCGAATGTCTTGCGTCAGGCACTGGGTGCGTATTCTTCTTCGTCTTGCTATGTCCGGAACAACCATCTGACATCTCCAACTTTTAGATTACATTTACCTGGGCTCCATCGAGGAGTTGGACTCTCAGGAGGTCCTACTCGGGCTGCTTGAGCTTTCTGACCGCTGGAACCTCCCCGAGCTCTTCAAGTCTGTGGAACATCAACTCATACCTACAATATCGCTTGGGACTCATGCAGAGCGTATGTCATTGATGATTGTTATTGTTTCAAATCACATCGTGACTCACTCCTCCCTCTAGTCAGAAAAGTTGGCACGACTTATCGAGCGACGATGTTGATCGCCGCATGTGATCGGTTCCGCATAGACAACGCTCATGCGCTCTAACATTCTCAATTCTCATTTGTCGTGGAAGGTTGTATCATTACTTGGGCTTGGACGCATTCATGGTTTCAAAAAATGTCTTCAAGTGTTGATTGGGATTTGTACTCGTATTCATCTAGACGTATCTTACTGTAAGAAAATGAGAGTTTGGTTTCCTCCGGCGAACAGACTATATCGAACACTTTCCAAACAGCTACCGCCACACAACTGCGCGATTTACTGCCGTTTGCAAAAGTCCTGTCGTAGACGCTTCTACGCGTGTAAACCATTTTTAATGCACAAAAACCAGCTCGAGCGTGCGCGAATTATATCTCGACAACCACTACCGCTATTACCCTCAATCTTTATATTTTATGAATCTACTCATCGACCCCCAGATGCTCGGAGCTAAAGAGACCGCTGGATCGCTGGGAGGAGGGTGTGCGGGGGAGTCAGGTCTAGTCGGGACATGCGTGGATTTTCACGTATGTCCTGTTGCGTTATGCGACTATCGGGGAGTGACTCACACATATCCGCTGGTGTATACATCGTCACGGTTTTTCTTAGCTCAAGGTACGGATTGAAGATGCTATGTGTTGTGGCGGTGGGCTACTGCGACTCTGCGAGGTCCGGGTGTACGAGGACATGACCTAGATGACTGATGTCCACATGTAGAACTTCAAAACCATGTATTCTTGATCTAACAAGGAGATTGGCGTTGAGTAGAAGAGAAATGAAATGATCAACGCGGTGACTCGGACGCGTACTAGGGTCACGCGCGACAACGACGTCACGACCGTGCCTCGACTGCTCGTGACACTCAACTTGAAACTGGCCATCGAGCAGAATGTCTGCAATGACAGCACAAGAAAAACGCGTATCATTTTGACATTGGCATTGCGACAATAAGTGTAGATACAATCATGTGATATTGTGTTTCTGAACCACTGCACAAAACACACAAGGAAAGGCATGGCAAGCATGAATAGCATGACGGCGCTGCGTGCCAAGGGTCGGAGTGGAAGGATTGCGACGAATGAACAGCAGTTTCTGCGCAAGATATGAGATTAAATACGAATGGGCATTAATGGTGTAGACCGCTTACCATCAATCTTGAATCAAGAGAAGCCGCAAGTCTGGTTGATGAAGAACCATCTAGACTTGGATTGCTCGAGTCTCGACGTTCAGCTCTAGCTCAGATTGGATGAAATCTGTCATGTTGTTCGCACGCTCGAGGTCGATAATGCCTGTCCGGTAATTGTAGTTATTGCACATCGAGATGATGAAGTCGCGACTGGAGAACCGAAGGTGGGGGACAGCCTGAGCCAAACCAAGCTTGTAATCGCAATGCTTGCTGAGGAGCTCGACAGCTCGACAGCTACAGCTCGACAGGAGAAGCGCGGTGTCTTGTTCTGTCCACAGACGACATAGGTGGCAAGGCCTGCCCATCCTGCGTATTCGTAAAGAGCGGAAGCAGGAACAGGATACCAGCTTCTTTGGATTGGGGTTCTCTGGAGTGGGTTTGTATTCTGCGAGGAGCTCGTCAAAGACTTGCGAATACGGCATTGCATGCAGGATCAACAACTGGGACGTTGCCATGGTCAATACGAGGAAGGCTGACGCATAAGGTGACGGCTCACTCTTTCGTACTCCTCTACGCTCATATCTTTGGGGTTGGGCAAGTCAGGCAGCTCGTCAGAGTCTGAATCGGAATCCCCACCGTCCCAATCAAACAAGTTCTTCGACTGCCTCCCCGTTGCAACCTCATAAGGTCCTCCACACAAGCGTCTGGGATAGAGACAAGTTTCATCCCTCGTACGCCCGCGGTGACATCTGAGATAGAGATTGTGTCTTTCATGTCGAGGAGAGATATGTTTGGGACAACGGGTGGCGGGATTGATGAGGGAAGACGTGGCCACTTGAACGTTGAACTGTTTTAATGACGGTGTCTATGGGAGTACAGCAGCGTAGTAAGAGCCGACGAGGGTCGAGGAAGCAAAGACAGTGCCTAAGAGACGTGAGGTGGCATGAGTGCACACGGTATGAAAGTAGCGGCAGAAGCGCAGGATCAAGTGTGTTGTGTATAACCTCCCGTCAGGAAGATTTTCAACGTTGGCAGAGAAGTCATTGCTTGTGTGCAGATAAGCCTCACATGCGGTAGCTGTGTAGTAGGAACCAAAGGAAACGAGGTCTGGTCCATGTACTCCTTCCCCACCTTGAACTTGAACATGTACTTGTGTAGCTATGGTCATCTGGAGCGATCATGCTGCGACATCTCCTCTATTTCTCGTATCTCGTATCAGACTTAGTATAAAGCAATAGCGTGTACCTCTCGTAGTTGCGGGGTATATACAGTAGCATAAGGATGTGATGTGCCCGAAATCTCAATCAATAGTCTGAAACCCGTAACAAGATCAATCAATCATCTCTCTGGGCGAGTCCGACCTTCTTCTCTCCCTGGTTGACTAGAGATAGCATACGTCACGTCAGTAAGGGGGAACAAGGGACGACAGAGGAGAAGGGTACGCACAGACGACGTAGACGTTCTTCAGGAAGACGTCTCCGAAGATGTCGAAGTTGAGGTCACCACGGCTCTGGATACCACCGAAGGCGTAGCCTTCGTCTGCGGAGCCGAAAGCAAAGTCCTTGGGGTTGATCTGCAGAGACCAAAGTCTCAGTACTTATGACAGAAGTGTATCGGAGAAGAATAAGACTGACGGTGTAGGAAGTGCCACCGACGGCGAACGCTACCTCGGGGATCGTGGCGTTCGAAGGGAACTTCCAGCCACCCTGTTCGTTGTCGTAGGTCGCACCGTTGATCTGAGCTGAAAGTCGAAGGGAAATTAGGATGAGGTGATCATATCGCAGACACAAGCAAAGACGTACTGTAGATCGCCTCTACAACCTCATCGGACACCAGAGCCAAAGTGGTACCGGTATCGAGGATGGCGGTGTTGCCATTGCGAGCGATTTCTTGGCCGTTGATGGAGTAGCTTGCGGAGGCGACTTGCCAAAATCCTTGCGAGCTAGAAATGATACATTAGATAGGTTGCGAGATATTCACACCGAAATAGAACGTACTTGTCAACTTCGGTGTACTTGATGGGGTCGGAGGTGACGGTCTCGTCAATGAAACCGAACGAGTAGAACCCGGCCTCGTTGCCGCGGGTAAGCTTCGCGGTGAAAACGGGCTATCGAAGAGAACGAAACATAAATAACAGCGGGGAACGATGCGCAAGATTCGACATACCAGCTTGACAAGTTTCTGGTTGATCATGTTCTGGACAGGTGTCGCCACAGACCGGGGCTGGACAGTGTTGATGCTTGGCCACGCCAGTCCCAACAGACCATCGTTACCGCCATCTTGCAAGAAGCTGTCACTGAGCTTGCTCGCCAACTCGACGGCCTGGTTGGGGATGGTCACGCCTGCGACTGAGACGGCGTCGATGTAGACATCTCCGGAGGCGGATGATCCGTCTCCATAAGAGATCGCCCATGTCGAGGGAGTCTTCCTGGCGGTCTTTGAGCGGCGAGGATCGAAGATGGTGTGATCCTTGTGGCTGGCTGCGCCCGCGAATTCGGAGCTACAGGAACAAGGGTCAGTCATATTGTTACAAAGTATCGAAGGAGGGAACGGAACGTACCTCCATACCCAAAGGTCAGACGATCCAGTGTCGAAATCTAAGTTAAGAGTGACGCCAGGCGTGCCTATCTTGACCTGGACGACATATTCTGAGCTGCGCAAACGTCGTCATAAATCAAGACTGTTGTCTATCTCCGGAGATATCAAAAATACATACTCTGAAAACAAAATGACGTCAGTCTTGAACATGAGGTGAACATTGATCAAATGGCGAACGTACCGTTCTGAATGCCTTCCGCGGGAACCTCATGCTTGGTGGACTTGTCGTTCAGGCTCTTGACCTTCACGACCTTGTTCTCTCGCTTCGCGAACCCAGCGTACTTGCCAGTCTCGAAGCCGTACCGCCGCGCCGCGCGAGCGTATGCGGAGTAGAACGAGGGTCGGTCAGAGCCAGAGGGATACCGTGCAGGACGGACGAGCTTGTGCAGCTGCTGTTGCGTTATGAGATCCTTGGCTTTGCGTTTGCGAGCGTTGATGTACTTGACGGTGGAATAGATGACACCCATGGCGTAGATGGCGGGGAGGGGTACAGGATGTCTAAACTTCTGGGACGATACCGCAGTGGAAGACAAAGGTGGATAGCCAGTGGGCCGAGTCGGTCTTTATAGCCATCATGGAAAATAAAATGGGCCAGAACACCTGGAAGGATCACTCAACTTGCATGTCCCGAGTGCAGGGGGCAGACCTGAGCAAACTCAGCAGAGAAAAATAAATCATCGAACAGAAGATTTGACAATCGACGGGACCCGGAAGAATCCGGATAGTAACCCTGCGTACGAAATACGATCCATGGCTACTGGCGCCCACTCAAAGTCGGCCAAAGTGCGGCAGAGTGTGGCTCAGCGTCGGGGGCTGAGTTCCGAATGATCACTGGCAGTGCTCAGTGCCTCCAGTTGTGGTCCATGGTCCACGGTCGATAAGCAGTGGGTTGCTTCACCGAGAATCTGGCGATAGCTAGGCGTCGTCTACAACTGCTATCAACAATTGATCATTAGACAGGTTCGAACAGAAGGACGCTTACGAAGATTCACAGGAAGCAACAGAGTGGAATGGAAGGGCCCTAGATAGCACACGTCTGTCACCAGTATCTCAGGCAACGAGTCTGAAGTTGGCGTCGTGAGTGCAGGTGCATTGCACTGGACTCATGACCAGATGCGATAACGCGGCAAGAAATGCGATTGGAAAGCACGAAGGCACAAGGATGAATTGAAGCAGGACAAGTAACTACAATAGAGGTATCAATAACAACGCAGATACGGTCTCAATCGTACCTCGAACTCTTTCGTCTTGGGCTTCTGGACCTGGAGTCCGACCGTCTATCACCCCTTCTGTCGCCCCAACCACCTCGTCTGGGAGGTGAATCTCTCCTCGGAGGAGGTACTCGTCTGTCTCGTGACCCAACTTCGCCTCGCCCCCCACCTCGCCCCCCTCGTGACAGGCTACTCGGTGCGTTAGACTCGCCTCGCCAATGTCCACCTCCGCCTCCCCTACCCGCACCGAATGTAGCTGAGGAAGCTGCGAGGCTGCCACCCCATCCGCCATCACCACGCCCTCTCGCATTCGCACCGTTCGCCGCAACGACCGCTCCTTTGATGCTCAATTCGCCCGCAGGACCAGTCGGAACAGCGATGCTTTTGGGAAGAACCACCATGACGCAGAGGTAATCCCCTGGAACGAACCTCAGCTCTTCCAGCGTCCTTTCCTCCCTTGCCTTATCTCCGTCTTCTGCATCTCCTGCGGCTGCTAGTCCAAGTAATTCTTCATCGTCACGCAGGAGACGAGGAGCCGCTGCAGTCAACGTCCCTGGCTCGCCGAGGATGTCGCGCGAGTAGATGAGACCTAGCTCTTTCTGAGCACAGGCCCCGCGGTTGGCGGCATCGGCATATATTGCACGGAACGCATAGCGAGCGAGAGGGTGACGGTATTCGGTGGTGTGAGGCGCGATATCACGCAACGAAGTCAGAACTTCGCGGAGGGTTGCGTCTTTCCTGAACAGTGGTGTCAACATGGATTTCACGAGTGTCTGTAGAAAGATGTACCATGTGAATATCTGCTGCTCGTCTGCTGTCGGCAGATTTCCATCTTCAAACTGAGACAGACGGTGGAAGTTCCCAATTTTGAGGAAAGCACGGATGAGAAAGGGTGCAGTCTAATCATGGTCGACAAATAGTATTTAGTAGGACGCAAGACCAACATTCTCGTATCACATACCTTCTCTCTGTCAACAACGGATCTTCGGGTAGATACTGACTCTGTCATCGTTCGTCGGTCGCTGTCGAGGTCGTCGAGGTCGTCGAGGTCGTTGAGGTCGTTGAGATCGTCGTGGTTGAGTTTAAGAGGAGAGTTGCTTACGTCAGGAACGCGTCTCGATAAGGCAACGGCATGGGAGTTTGCCAGTGCCAGTCGCTGTCAAAATTCTGTACTTACCAGACGTCTGCTACTTCAACTTGGCACTCTGAATATCTGATATCACACTCTGATCATATGTAAGTACCCTGGGGGATGCAGGTTTCGATGCTGAACGTTGTCTGTAGAATGGATACTCATGGTGGATACGACGACCTGGACATAGATGTACCCTCCAGTTCTGATCTGGACTCGTTATTTGAGGACCCAGTTGAAGACACAGAAGCTACCGATACCGGGATGTCTAGAGAGGATCCTACAAGTACTTCTGATTGTAAACCTGCCAGACTCATAGGCCCTCCAATTCCAGGGCTCTACTTCAGACCTGACGTCCTGCTCCCGCTGAAGCTCGTCGAGGTCGTAATGCAGAAATGCATTGCAACATACTTCCAAGCAAACAACGTCAACCAAGTCATGCTATTCGAGCGTGCGGACCGACTAGGACATGCTCAAAGTAAGATTGTTTTCCTGCTCATCTTGACCTGAATCCAGATCGCGTAGGCTTGGAACCCACCGGCCTGAACTCAACATTACCATCGTTCCTCACCGACCTCCTCTCAACGCTCTCAACGTCCCTGAGGCCTGTCCTCCCATCCAAGACCCACGCCCTCCTCTTTCCATCCCCATCCGGGACCGCATTCGCCCGACAGGTCATCATCAACCACTACCTCCCCGGAGAAGGCATCACACCGCACGTCGACCTCCTTGACCGATTCGGAGACGGGATCATCGGTGTCAGCATGGGAAGCGGGTGTGTCATGCGCTTCCGAAAGGTCGAGTACGACGACGACTTGGATTTAGACGACGATCATCACGGGGATGCGCAGAAACAGAAGGAGTGGGACGTATATTTGCCGAGTGGGAGTGTGTATGTGATGACGGAGGAGGCGAGGTATGAGTGGACGCATGAGATTGAGAAACGGATGGAGGATTGGGTGGAGGCCGGTCTGGATCCCGACGATACTTCCTCCGAGGGTGGATCTGCGGGCGTAGGTAAGAGGATCCCGAGGTCTGTTCGTGTCAGTATCACGTTCAGATGGCTGCTTCCCGGAGCGGACGTGGTTGGCACCAGCGATGCTTAGATCAAGGATTATGACGGATTCTGCGGGCCTTTCCAACTTCACAGCAGGCTGAGGCCACTCACGAGCGAGAGATCGAGAACAATCGTAGGTACCTGCGCCAATTACTGTCCAAAACATGCATTATAGTATCTTATACACACTGGTTTCACGTTCTCTTCCCGTATCCTCCTCAAGCCAGTCCTCTGCCTCTCTAATCTGTGAGCCACTTCCGTCCGTCCAGAGGGTGTACGAAGGGATGGATCTAGCAACCGCCACGGAGAGCAAGGACCAGATGCAGGACTGCGCCTGCTGAGATGTTGAACTCCTTCGCCGTCTTGTCGTCGGCCCTGTCAGAGCCGAGAGTGTGTGATGAGTATGAAGACATCGCAGAAGAGGAGAGTTGCGTACATCTGCCTGCCACCGAAGATGAGTCGCTGCTGAGGGGGTGGCACACCCGACTGCTCCTCCACCTTCTCCTTTATACGAGTGATCTGAAGAGCAGAAATAAGAGAGTATCAGATCAAAGTATGAGGATGACCAGCTCTATGAGCGAGAGCGCGAGGAATGGCTCGCACGAGCGAGACGTACCTTGTCATCGGGGTCGATATCAAGCTCGATCTAGACATCCACCGCACCCAGAAGTACCATACCCTCAGTACCAGCAACGTAATCCACGTTCATATCCATACCTCCTTTCCCGTGAGTGTCTGTATCACGAAGCACAGTCGTCAGACTCAGCCCGCGATCAGTCGAAAGACGCGATGTGTAAGCTTACCTTGACTTTGATGAGCATCTTGATTTCTATATATCTTTACTCCAGTTGCGTATGGTGTGAAATATGCCGTTGAATAGTCGCCTGGCAACGGAGGTCAAGACGAGGAGGGAGAAAGAGAAAGAGGGATTGTGGGTGACCATGGGTCCTGAGCCAAAGAGGCAAGCGAGATAAATAGAAAGAAATAGCGCCCGATCAAACCCTAACCATACTGACTGAGTGCGCGTGTTCTCTCGTTCGGTTTTTCAGTCCTTACAGCTTGCAACGAAGCATTATGAGAAGACAAACGTATAACATCTGATACGAGAATGAGCTCTCGAACGGTAAAGTTGTCTGCAGCCTGAGTCACACGAGTCCGGTGATTCAAGTCATACAGTCTCATACACTGTCACTGGCAATCGCCGTTACATTCATATCCAGTCGTTGTCCGCGTTGTAAGCCCCAGAAGTCACGGCGTCCGTGCCACAGTCAAGTCAAGTTGTTAGCTTTGTAGGCCGCACAAGCCTCCTGAAGGGATGTCGCCTCGGGAAACATCTCCGCCTCTTTCAACACTGGAACGCAAGAGGGTATTAGCATCATGTAGATAGGAGTTAAGACCGACCCTGTACTTACGCTCATCACAAGTGTCTATCGAGATAGTCCCAATGAGCTGATTTTCGACGAGTTCGAAAAGGCCTGATATGCTCCACAAGTGCGAAATCTTCAAAAGGTCCAACAGAGTATCTTGGAGGTCGAACAAGTCTTCTGCGCTGACGTCTTCGAAAGGATTCTTTCTGGTATACATGAAATCTGATTTTGGCCACCAGTCATATGGTTAGCCTGGAAGAATGAAATTGGTAGACTAGACAGACATACCAAGAACATATCTCAAGATATCACCGTTTACATCGCTGCATCCCACGGTATCATTGGCGGGCCATCTAGGAGAGAATCTGGATTCAAACCAAACGCTCTGTGTGGATAGGATGAGGCGATGTGCGGGGAACCTCTGGCCGTCAGACGAAACTAACGTGACGTCCGTCAGCTTCCGTTCTAGCCGATACTGGTTGAACGTGTTGCGATCTGAGAGTAAGACCTCTTCGGCGGGTGACAACTCGAGCACAGGTCTGACCGCGTCAACGATCTCTCGAGCTCCAGCGGCAAGTATGAGGGCCTTGAACGGCAACATAGAAGATCGGACGCATTGACGCTTTCCTTCGTTCCGACCATTGAAGATCAACTGGTTTCCGGCAGCGAATCTCCAGGTGATGTGGGGATTGTCGACGTTCAGGAAGAGCTCTTCCCCAGCATACTCGCGCAAATGCGCTCGACATTCGGCAACATGGGCGTTCAACCACTGGTACGTGGCGAGCAGATCGTCTATCAGGTTCGTATTGCATTTGTATCGATCTGCTATCATTCTGAGGGTCCGCAGGTGCTCCACCTGGTGTATGTGAAGACGAATCAGCCATATAATAGCATAAAAGGCCGTTTGGACTTACGACTTCTTCTGCTCTCGGCACTCCAAGTGATGGATATGCAATGAGGAGCTGATCACTAGGTGCGACCTCGAATAGTGCTCTCTGCGTCCAAGCGATAGCTTCGAGTTCAGGGCGTAAGATTTGACCTGGAGATACGATGTTGGGCAACGGGCAAGCATGGTCAAAGAAAGGGTGGTCCAAGCCGTCGGGATAGTTTCGCCGAATGCGCGAACGAGGGACGAATCGATAGTCATCCAACAAGTTCCAGGACTCGGAAACGGCTTCATCCCGCCATAGCTCAGTGCTGTAGAAGTTGTACAGGTCGAGGGCTCCGTCGTGCTCCTCTTGACCAGTTCCTTTGAGCTCCTCGTGAACGAAGCGTGCACATTCGGTGAATGTTTGCATTGTCACCGCGCAATTCAACCCGAACGCACCGAGCCTATTCTCCAGGTCTCGCAGCTGTGGATGTAAGAAGAGCTCTGGGCTCGAAGCAAATGTGGATCGAAAGACGGGGACAAAGTGAGCGTAGAGCGTATTGGACTTCTTCGGCACGCGTGTGGTGTTGGGGAGATCAAGATAGACTGTTGTGCCGTCATCCACACCGCACGTGATAAGAGCTGATACAAGTCTCTTGACCAGCTGCACTTGCGAAAATTCCAGAATCGAAGGGAAACGAAGAGACGAGCACAATGCGCTGACAGTGATTGGCTGGATATCGAATATGGTGTTGAGCTGGAGGTTATAATCCATATAGGTGCCAGAAGGTTCCAGGAACGGATTCACGACCTCTAGTGAGACGGCAAGTGGTAGCATGGATCCGTACCTACTAGCGGATACCAACATAGTCTGCCCATTGCACCGAGCTTTCCAGATCGGGAGCTGAAGAGCAACGCCCAAGTGGTCGATATACGAGATTACTGTTCTCTTGTTCCTGCCCGTCCCCTCCATGACGTTGTGCGGGACACGCAGAGAATGAACATGTTCTCTTGCATATTCCGCGAACTTGTCGTGGTCTGCCTTATCAATTGCATGTCCTGTGAATGAGGAAACACCTTTCCGTTCGAACAGTCGCACAACGTCTTCGAATGAGCATCCAAATGAAGCGAGGTGCGGCTGTAACCATGAAGGGCACGTTGAGACGGGGATGAGGTGTACGCCAGGGACCTGATCCAGAATGCGTTCTAAATAATCGTGATCCCGATCAGGGGAAGCGAGCACGTCGTCGGACGAAGCACAGTACTGGAGGGAGACAAACGTAGCTGGTTTCAGCGTCGGCACCAGAGGGAGGGTCTTGAAGCTATCAGAATCGCTGAGTCGGCTGCCCATTACGGCCCCAAGGCTGGAAAAACGGCGCCACAGAGAAGCAAGCCAACCTTGCTGCTCGCGACTCAATGTAGACACTGCTGCAGAAGGTATGACATCTCTGATCAACGTGACAATCTGCTCTTCGTCGAAAGCGCGGATGTTCAAGTCAAGATTAAGATCAAAAAGTTTGTCACAAAAGGCGTGCATCGCCGGAAGCAAGAATCGACCAGCAGGAAAGATCTTCCAGGGTTCTTCATCATCTAGCCACTCTCGCATGAACAGCGTGACTACCGACCCTTTCTCCACGGTGCCGAGCGTGCCATCCATCAGGGGAAGTATGTTGACACCAACTACAGAATCGACGGACTCCTCTATCATTCGCGAAAAGATATCGCCCACGTCGTCTGCTGTGAATGCCTTGCTGCGATACAGACCGCGAAGAACAAATGCATTGGAGATGATCAATTTCCGAAGAGATACGGCATTCACTCTTCGGATGTCGTCTGGCAGCCGTGTCCGGATTCGCGCAGACGGATACACATAAGTGGGTGGTTTCAGGAGGAAAATGATAGTCTTGACACCCGAAGGCTCCGAGCAGACAAACTCTGCTTCAGAGGGAGCAATGCGACGGTCACCGGACATTGTGTCGCAGAATGGTCGGGAAGACGATGCAAAGTGGTCTCCGTAGAAGCCTGTAATGACAGCCCGACTGATAGGATCGCTATCCTCTCGATCTCCATTTCCGGGCCACACATCCTTGTTTTCGCGAGTTGGCCATGACTGCAGAAAAGCAGTATAGAGTTGTGGCACCCGTTCGGATAGAAGCCAAAGATTATACTGCGATTCAAGGTTGCTATTGCCGCCTTCGTCGAAGCGTATAGATCTTCTGTCAGGTGCCAAAATGAACGGGGCGTCAATGTTGACGGGTAGAGACGTGAAGGTTGGCAGAGGGAGACGAGAATAAAGGCGGCAGCGACTATGTCCAGTTTCGTCTCTTCGGGAAGATTTGTGTAACTCAGATGGAATGCGAGCAGCGAGCATGATGGTGGAAAGATTGCGAAGTCTGTGCGTAGCAGCAAAAGACTCCGACTGAAACTTTTCCGGAAGTGATTGAAGGGAAATGGTTCCTGTTACGGCGTGCCAGGTCTCTGATAGCCGTGGGTCCGAGGTGCCAGAAAATTTGGAGTCCCATGATATTTGAGTACTTGTGGTACCTTCCGGCCCCAGCTGCGCCGCACTGCTGCGGATAACCTCGACCGACCAGCGGGTCTGACGTCCATCAAGACCCCACACAGAGCACGTCATCGAGTTCACGGGAACATTGAGGAGGGAGTGGGCAGCGGATAGTCCATATGTAGACAACAGCATCAACGTAGCCTCTGCATCGAACGTTCGCCTGGATAAGCGGGAATTGACAGCTTGGGCGGAAGTCCGCAGGGGTAGACGGAAAATGGTCTGCGTGTGCTCATGAGTGCGTGATTGTCTCATGCTAGGCAAGACTTACCCCACTATAAAATTCTTTGTACATGTCGAAGCCGTGCATACCTTGAAGGGGAAGAAGGTGATTTGGGTAATGTCTGACATCATCGGTATATGTTATCATCGCGAGATACTACTTGAATGATAGGGTGCTCACAGTCGCATGTATAAGATAGGAACTTGTATGGCGCGTTTGATTGAATTTCCGAAAGATGGCAAATACTTCTTGCTTGGATCTAAGAACAGCACAGTAGCGCCAGAGACAATCATAGAAACCTTGGAGAAGGATGAGCAAACAATAAGTATGCACCGACATGGTGACGGACCTCGGAGAAGTGGAACATGGTGAGAGATCCAAGACCGAACTTTCCAATCGCCTCAGAGCGGCTTCGTTTGCCACCAACTCCAACCGACTTGATGCCTATCCAATCTTCGTCTGAGAACGTCGAGTTGTTGTACACGATGAGGGCAGGGCAGGTTTGGAAAGGCACCATTTCGTCCGACATCAGTCCACTGGTAGGATATTGCCGCTTGTCTAGTGCAAGGTCAAATTGTTTTGCACCGGCATCTGCTGCATTTGCGAGGAATTCGTTAAAGGCCTGACCCTCAGTGTACTGTTTCAAGACGTCCGATATGCGTGTTGTAAGATCTTCGAACACGTCTCCGTCATCCAGTGTCACGCGTTCCAGTTCCAGAGAACTGAGGGTGTGGACTCCGAGCTTTGTCGCCAAATTGGACTTCACCGCCCCATTCACCTTGCGTCGGTCCTTTGGAAGTTTAACTTCTACCGCCCGGATACCCAAGTTGTCGAAGTAGATCTGGTGGAGTGGTCGTAGCTCTGCATCGACGTTTGGGACGATGAGCCGGCTGCGCGCGCTTTCCAATAGGGTGGATGGATCGAGGGCCTTCAGCAACTGTATAGCCTTGAGCAATTCGTCGTGAGATAGTGGCAGATAACCCAAACTGTGAAGCTCTTCCAGCAACGATGCATTGGAAGCGCTATGATCACCGAAGGGGAGATTTGAGCGCTGAGATTCCTGTGATAGAATAGCTGGACTGACCTTATGCTACACCCTAACCGCGAAAGGACCTCACGCACTCCATCTTGCAGGAGTAGCCTGCTGGAGACCTTGTGGAATCCTGGAGGTGGCTTTTCATCTCCAAGCAGTGCGTGGATGGACATACAGGTCCGACCATCTGCGGTAGGAATCCAAGATTGTGCGTCAACGACGCGAGAGATGGCCTCGTACGTCTCCGGGGACAGCTCGTCCAAACGACGACCGAGTTCAGCGAGTATAATGGAGATTTGACTAAAGAGAGAACTGGATCTGGCGCGAACCACCGCGCTGAGCTGCATTGTCACGACATTAAGCGGTATGGGGGTATCCCAGCCCAGAGCTTTCCGAAGTGTGGGTGAAGTGACCTGCACAATGACTCTGGTATCCACAACATCGAGAACTCGGTCGAACAGAGATCTGTCCAAGCGGCTATCACGGCAATCCGCTGGACGTCGGAGGCCGCCTTCCGTTGGCAGCCAACAGACTGCAAGTTCTAATTGCAGAGACGAGCAATCGTAGTTCGTTGTATTGAGTTGGAGGAGTAGCTGAGAGGCGCTCTGTCGTTTCAAGGAGGGTGAATGGAGAATTGCCAGGAGCAATTCCTTGATAATATCATCAGATAGCAAGCTTCGGATTACTCTGAGCGAGCGAAGAGAGCTCATGATAGACCTATCGATGGCATCCAAATTGCGCGGCAACCTGGAGTCCCCGACGCTGAACAAGGTCGCCACATTGGCTTCGGGATCCACTACATCTTGAGGCGCCTTCGAATGACCAGACTGAACGCACACGAATGGACGAGTGCTCAGCATTGAGATGGTCCGAGGAGGGATATGGTAATGATGAGCCGCCATTCGCTCTAGAAACACTGCCTGAAAAGTGCGCGACTGTGCCTCGAGGTGTTCAATTCCCAGGACAATAATGTCTGCTTCAGCCAGCGGACTGCTATAGGACGTCTCTGCGAAGGATACGATGGTTGTAGAATCGAGACCAGCATGATGCTGAGCAACAAATGTCATGTTGGAGATATATGGTAGCAAGATGCCCGTATCCTGTTTCAGGATGTGGGAGCTTCTTGTGTCGAAAACAGCTATCTGGCTCCAGGATGGAAGCGATCTAAACGATGTGATACCTGTGGATGACGCCAGCAAAGGAAACAGTGGAAGGTTGCAAAGGCAAATACGTTGCACGTCAGGGAGTCGGTGAAAGCTGAAGCATTGCTTCAAGCAGCGGGTGATATGCTGAGCCAAATGAAGGGCTTCATTGTCACTGAGATTCGGGAGATAACGTGACTGCAGATGATTGAGCAGCGTGTCGATATTGGTGGAAGATCGCAAGATTGTTCTCTGCTTCAGGAATTCAGCAGCTTTGGGCGGAAAGGAAGGATCCAGAAAGTGAAGTCCAAACTTAGATAACACTGCCTGAATGTGGTCGTCGATCTCCCCAGTGTCGAAGAAGATTGTCTTCAGGATATGTAGGTCCCGCTTGGTGTCGGGAAGAACGCGAAGGTTAGAAGTAGACAGTACATCGCAGATCTGGTCCCGGAGAGATGAGGCAGTAAGCCAGGCCCAGAACTGGGGGAGCCATGCGGTGAGGGAAGAGGGATCAAGCTGGTTGACAATGACTTCCAGGTACCCAATAACCTGCGCGCATCCGAGAGTAGTAACATTGAGGACCGCCGGCGACGTCGTTATGAAATTTGCGGGAACTCTCGAGATCGGTATAAAGTTACCGCTACCAACCTCAAATACCGAGGCAGCCTCATCATCCAATAACGCGTGCAGTGTGCCACCAGCCTGGGCGTTGGGCTGCAATGCAATATAGTCGCCGTTCATGAAAGGGATGATCGGGAGCCCCGCCAACATAGCAGGATCACCCTCCGATAGTAAGAACCTTGTAAGTGAATCTTTCTCCAGAGAACTCGTCCGCTGAACACGAGCAACATTCATCTGCATAGTCAGTCAGATGTCAGTTCGTGTTGCGAGCTAGCATCGATGAAGTACAACTCACCATGAGAATCTTTCGGGCGCTCTTCGGCGTCAACTTGCGCTCTTGTGAGCCCAACAAGTCCATCGTGTGTAGTACATATAGAGGAGGCAAGGTGATCTGGACTCCAGACGTTACGAGTGAAGAAAGATACTGCTGATCGTCATGCGAAGCAGCTAAGACATGACTGGCACGCGCAAAGGCATTAGAGCCTATAAGCGGCCAGATTGGTCGGTCTTCGTCGATCAGAACGCGAGTCAAGTTGAGGACCAATTGACGCCAATAGAAAGGATCCCCGCCCGGTGTGTCCTGGGATGCAGGTGGCCATGCCTGCCACAAATCAAGAGGATTGGAGCAGCTGTGGGCCAACAGTTCGAGAGATGCACCCCAAGCGCGTGGGATGAAGTGCTCGAATAACACCTTATTCCATTCAACGAGAAGCCTGGGGAGTACATAACGTCAATCACGAGCACCAACATACATGAATGTTACTTACTCGTCGCGAGCACCATGCACAAGTCCCTGCTCAACAGCGTTCCGCAGGTTCTGACGCGACGGTGTCAAGGCAAACAAAGAGTGGATGTGACAAGGGAAGCCAGTGGGAAGCGGTAGGGGGAGATATGTAAAGAGGAGACTACGGGATGGAGGTTGAAGAGGCATCGGGAATGCAAGCGACACCGCAGGCGAGAGCTTCTCCCGCTGCAGGTCTTCGCTGACATTCCTTGACAGCCTCCTTTCGAGTATGTTGGCGCACTCGCTATCCGCAAAATCGACATGAACGACACGCCACGTGAGCCTGCCAGGTTCGAGCTTGTCCACCGATACAATTTCTTGTGTGGTGGTACCGTTGGGACTACCTATGGGAGTCTTGCCGAACTCAGCCTGACCGATGCAACGAGTGCCATGATTGTCAACCTCCAGAAAGGTGATGGATTTGAGGTGACGGAGGAACAACAACGCGATACCGAGCTCATCTTGAATAAAGTCAAGGAACAGCTGACGAATTTCCATGGCTGTCAACGTCTTCCCGCTGATCTCGGAATTGTGGCCAGGTTGCCTTAGAGGCAAGCGAATGACGGTACCGTTTAGGACATCGCCGGAAGTAAAGCTACTGTCGAGCACATCCAAATCCATGGCGTGAACGTGATCGGAGTACTTGATCGGATCTTGCGTGAGATCGACTCTTTTGCCTCCATGTTTGCTGAACGTGTGATGTGGGTCAAAGACCGCCAGATATCGACCCGACATGATCTGCGGCACGTCCGTAATCTACGATGCGGGCAAGAAGGGACATTGGTGAGACAAATTGAGTAGTGTGGCTTGACTTATGTGGTAACAAGAGCGAAATCCGATACCATATTTACCGATCTTGCTGCAGACAGGATGGGGTCAAAGAAGGTCAAGCTTGGACAAATCATGACGTACCTCGTGTCTGTACGCTTGGAAGACTCGTTGATGTTCTGCAGTGCTTCCCAGTCGTTCGTTTGTTCATTTTCAAGGAAGACCGTGTTATTGTACGCAAGCAAAGCATGACCCTGAGCTCCAGATAACTGATCGGAGAGCAGATGCGTGGTCGGATGGGTACGTGAATCAGAAGCGAAAACCTGCGAAGCATTCGAAAAGGATTTTGGGTCGTGATGGGGAGTGCAACACTCACTTGTCTCGTCGCGCCTGCATCGTCTGAGTTCTGCAATATTTCCCGAAGGATTCCAATACTGAAGGGATATGTATCCAAGATGTTGCGTATCGCTGCCGTAGGCTTCGCACTTTGGCCAAAGTCTTCGGCCATGTTGTGGAGTGTGCTGGAAGACCGTAAGTCGTCTGTGCAGGTTAGAGAGCTATATTATATACTCACACCTAATCCGCAGCCTTATCGAGAAGGGACACGAGGCTTCGAACGCCGCAGTATGCATCTTGATATGAACTGATATGAACTCTGAATGACCATCTTGAGAGAGAACGTGAGAGTACACACTACTCACCCAAAAGTAAGTTACCGAAGCGTATTGGGCTCATTAGCCACCTTCGAAGCTAGACGTCCCCCCATTCTACCCTCAGTCCTCGCAAACTGAGTCAAGAGGTTCAGAACCAAAATTTACAAATCTGGAGTGTAACGGATACTCACTGCACTCAGAAGTTGACGACGCTGCTGTCTCGCCAGCGGTAGGCCTCGTCATGGAACTGTAAATCCGCCCTCGAAACTGTATATCTAGCTGTTGGAATGGCTCTACTACGACACACGTCGTGTCGCGTCGCGTCAACAAAGCGCTCGGCCGCAAGAGCGTCCAACGACGAACACAGACGAGAGTCACGAGACACGGACGCCCCATAGTCTTCCGCGCTCGTTGATCAGGTCAAATCATTCACGATGAAGCTTGCAGCGTTGAAGGCACGCATGGACTCGAGAGTTTCCGCTCACTACGTGAGTCGACAGATATGAAGATTTGACGGCATCTTGTTCTTTTTTCCCTTTATAGGCTCTGTATCACCAGCCTAATGCGAATACTCAACTTGCACAGGTTTGCAGCTTGCATGTGGACAACTCCGGAATCCGAGCATCAATCTGCACTGCAGGTGATCGTCGTCGCAATGTCGTATGTCGTTCTCCTCTGTCGTCGGACTCGGTCGGAGTCGTCTCACTCAACTTTGCACATGGCAAACCTTGGGCAAACCGACCAAGACCATCTTCCAAGCTTATTTTGAGCTGATACACGCTGCATATTTTTTTTTGCATGGCAACGCTGTCTGTAACTTCGGTTACTTCACAGCATCGAATGCTATGCCGGGTGGCTCCCTATGGCTCCCCTCCTACAATGATCCTCAGACCTATTTTTAGCACACCATCATTATTTGTTGTGGTACACGCAGTCAACTTGCAGTCAACATCATCTTGGCAAGGACATACCGGGGTAAAAGATCCTTTCAATTTCTTCAGCGTTGCAATCAAAGTGCGCATCTGATGCACAGAAGATGCTCGTAGGCTCGGTCACGGTCGTAAATCCTCTTGATTCACAGGCGCGACGCCAGGACGCCTCATACGACGGGCCCGAGGTTGTCTGGGTCAAAGCAAAGCGTTCACAACGTTCACATGTGAGCGGTATGGTGCGTCTCTTATCCTCTAACGTGATGTTGTCTTGGCTGACAGCGAGGATCACGTCTCTTGCATCAAGTTCGGGAGAAAAGCATCATCACGTTACGTGGTGCCAATGTATATCACAGCCAGGCAAATACGTTGATCTGGCATGGTCTATCGCCGACTGGCATTGACTTGAAGACACTTGTCACGGCCAAGAGAGCTAGAGTCTTGTAATGTTCTGGAGACATACAAGTCAATAAGCAAACATACGGTCGACTATGTGAGATGGAGAAGGACGGCCGAATCAATGCCTCCCGACCGAGTCGCGTTTCAAAGTACCGGTTGTTGTCACAACTCCGTCGATTTACAGATCGATATTTGATCCGTAGACCATTGCAATCTCGGTACACATCCCACGCAAATTCGGTAGGGCAGTCCCTGATAATCGAATTGGTGGTTCCCGGATTGATGGTTCGTATGGCGTCTACCAACATATAAAAAAACGACCGGGAAGCTTGATGATTCCTCAGCTGAGCTCACCCCCCTCTTTCGTTCTGCTCATTCACACAAGTTTGGTACTGGTTGGTGAGTAGCCTTTCCTTCCAGCCTTCTGGCTCTAGGATACTGACGTTGCGCGCTCCTAGCCTTCTTGTTTTTCTAATTCATTCGCATTTTTCATTTACGATCCCATATCCACGAACATCTCTCTATCACGACCCCTATCCCATTCTATAATTCTCAACAAGATGCGTTCCTCCACCGTTATTGCTCTCGCTGCCGTCGCTGCCTCCGCGGCACCCTCTCTCGCCGCCCCCATCGTCGTGCTCCCTCCCGGCGGTCACGTTGTCAACTATGCTGCTGCTCCCGCCCCCGGCGTCCACGGTCACTCTCACGCCCACCCTCGGTATGTGATTTTTTCTGACTGTATGTGATCGCTGGACTGACTGAACATTCCTATCAGTGATGAGAGCGGTGCGTTCTCGCTCAAGACCGCCGCGGAGGATGTCGGCAAGGTCGCCCTCAACGTCGCTCCCTTCTTCCTCAGGCGTGAGGAGGAACTCCTCGCTCGCCAGGCAGACGAGTCCGGCGCGATCAACTGGAAGAACATTGCCAAAGACGCCGGCAAAGCCGCTCTGACCGTCGCCCCCCTCTTCTTGCGCGACGATGACGAATCTGGCGCGATCAATTGGAAGAACGTCGGCAACGACGTCAAGAAGGGTGCCGAGACTGCTGGCAAGGTCGCTCTCAACGTCGCTCCTTTCTTNCATGAGACGTCAGGACGACGAGTCTGGCGCGATCAACTGGAAGAACGTCGGCAACGATGTCAAGAAAG